>JAVCKT010000380.1:0-14295 GCA_032273925.1 Rhynchotus rufescens | reverse complement strand
GGGGGTTGGACTAGATGACCTCTGAGGTCCCTTCCAACCTTAAGCATTCTATGATTCTATGATTCTATGATTCTATGTCTCTACTAAGGAGCAAGGCCAAGTCTGCCAGTAATTTCATGTTCTTATCTCCAGTCAAGGGAGCTGTCATCTGAAAGTTTGGCCAATAGACATTAGTAGCTTTACAGACATCACTAAGACACCTAAGCTCTGATCGTGCTGTTCTATGATCTGGTGAGGTCTACGCAATCCTCCCTGTCTGCACTGAGTCCACAAGAACACTATGACAATTCTCCTGCATCACCATTGTCTAGTGAGTTAGGAAGGGTGTATTTCACCCATGACAATCCCGATATCTCACAGACTGTAGCAACTGAGATTGTCAACTTGGATAAGTATATGCTGAATCTACACCATCAGAGCTTAACTCTCAGTACTCAGAGAACGAACATTGAAATGACAAAAACAGTCACGCTTTCACCTATCATGAAATGAATCCAGGTCTGGCAGATATTGGACCTATTTTATTTTACAAACATGAGCGGGGCACTTAAATGGGACAGGATTAGTAATAAAGCGTGTGCTTTGGAAATCAGAGCCTCAAATCATGCAACAACCTATCACCACAATAAATCTCTATACATCATCTCCTATACATCATCTCCTCCTACTCCAATTTCCTTCCCTAAGCTGATTCATGGAAGTCAGCTCATGTGCAGAGACTAAACTTGAGCTCCTTGAAGACTTTAGTTCTCTTACCTATTCTGCTCACTCATCCTCTAAAAAAGTTAATATCCTTATCAATGAAAAGTAAGTCACTGAATAAGAAAACATCTCCTTTAAAAAGCTACTTTCAGCTGTATCATCATTCATAATTATGTGCATGGACCACTGGAATAATCACCTTTGGCTCTGATAAATGTGTCCCTAATGCAGGGAGTTTACTGCCTTTGTCACTAAAATAGTTGCACTCTGTGCCTGTTATTCTATAAGGACTTGAGGTGTATTATTTTACAATTATGAACTCATCTCTGTTATTTGAGCTTCCATTCCTCTTTTGTTGTCAGTGGAATGCTGTGAAGACACACAAAAAAAAGGAAAACAGTTTCATCTTTAAACCTTGTATCAGCAGGGAATGACAGATTTTAAAGATCTTATACTAGGAAATGAAGTAAATTACAATTTACAGAGATATTATGGTAAAGGCTAATGTTACAATCATAAATACCCACAAAAACTTGTATTCATTTGCATATACAAGAAACTATATTCAATATACTTCTCATCACCTAAACACAGAAAGAATATGTAATATTTTAATCGAATACTGTCTTTCTGATGCATTTTATTTAAATGTAAACGTTAAAAATATGGGGTGGGCAGAGAGATGTTGAATTTCTGAGCTTTTTTTACTTTTTTTTTTTCCCAAAGGAAAGAGATTATCACCCTGAAGATATACAAATAGTTGCAACAATCCTCTTCACACATAAATGCAGATAACATATCCATTTGAGTAAGATTTTCTTTTCCCTAGTGACATATGCAATTGAAACAGAATCTGCTAAAAACTAACCCTGAATGTTAATTTGAACTGTTAAATTTCTGGATAGTTGAAACCTCTTTATTCCCCATAAAAAGAAATGAAATTGTTTGAAAGTGTACTTGTTACAGCTAATACATTTGGAAGCTTGCAGCGATACTCTACAGTGATAATATTATTCATTAAATAGGACAAAAATGAAATGATTTTACAGCATCAGAATGCAGAATGCTTGAATACATAACTGCTAATAGAAACAACATACAAAAATGAGGCACAAGGAAAACTTGAAAGTAAAACTGGTCTGGTGATTCCACACTATGTAGTACTCACTATTTTCTTTCATCCTCAAACATTTTGCAACTGAAAACCTGTCTTAATGTAAGCATGAAACACGCTAGCATGTTTCAAATAAACAGATTTTTTGTCTTTTCTCTCCTTCTCTCCTCTCCTTCTTCTCTTCTCTTCCTCTTTCCTTTTTGTAAAAGCTACCCTTTTCTTCTGGCTATGTGTGGGTAGGAGGATATCAGGGTATTGTATCTCACTATGTCTTTACAAAATAGGAATTTAGTATCACATTTTCCTGTGGTTTAGAAACTCAAGGAAACATAGCTCATTCTGCTATAATTTCCAAAGTGACCTAAGAAGAGTTACATAAACCCAAGTATTTAAATCCAAACTTTATCATGTGATAAAAGTACCACATAGCTGTAATATAATGCTATCAGTTTGATTCATCTGTTAAGCTAGATGAAGTAAAGAAATGGTAAAGAAATTATTTGCTGCTGTAATTATTGACAGTCTTGTGACATCCTGGCACTGTTGTGACATTCTGACATTGCTAAATGTTTGAATCTGACCCATAATTTTACTTTTTTTTTTTTTTTCTAAACAGATATCCAAAATCCCATAACCCTATAGATTTTTGCTTTTTTTCCTCCTTTAAAAAAAGAATTAACAGAAGGATGAAAATTTTCGTCAAAAAGTTTAAGGTCTGACAAGCTTTCAAACTGAGTTCAAGGGCCATATAAGAGAGACCATTGGCTAAATGAATAATAATTATCATTGACAGTGCCATCTGTAGCTTAAGGCAATTCCAAGAGTTTGTACAATACTGACACAATAGAATGTTTTAAATAAAAATAAGTGGTGACAGGAAATAACAGCAAGGTTGAAATTATTTTTTTCTCTTGTTCTGTGAAAACATGATATTGTTCGTCTGTATATGACATCTGCACAAGGATCTAATTCATAAAGCAAGTTTTTTGCCTGCCCCAAGACCCTTGCCCAATCCTGATAAAATTTTTCTCTCAAAGAGAAATCCCTGATCAAGATAATAGCTCAGGTTTTGTGATGTCTTCAGCTCAGTTTCATTTGGACACCAGACTCACATATCAGCTCCAAACCACTGCAGTGCCTTCTAGTGCTGGACTTTGCACTAGAGCCTAACAGATCTAATTTGTTTCCTTCTGTCCATTTGCTATCAAAAATTATTTGACTACAGACAACTAAGACAAAAGGAGGGGAAAATACAGTTTTATTTATTCATTTTCTAGCAATTTTATAATTCTGCTTGTCACTTCAAACTAGTCTAACTACCAATAATAATTGCTTGCTAAAACCTAGAAACACACAACACTTTTGAAACAAAAGCCTCTTCAAAATATGCCATTAGTGGAAAGGAAGATGCTTAGCAGTATAAATGCCCAACACAGTTAAAAACTATTCTCACTAGAATGTATATCTTTTTTCCTAGAAAATTTAAATGATCCTATAGAGAACCAACAGTTAATAACACAACTGAAATAAACAGACCAGTTGCTTCTACCTGACATCCTTATTAACCATATGAGTCTAATCAAATACAGAAGATTCTTGTAAATGAACCAGCACAAACTAACCTGGGGTCTTGTTTTAATATTGCAAACATAATGATTAGCAGCTGCTTGGATCCTCTTGAAGGAAAACTGCAAGAAACTGAAACCTTTATTTAATTCTGCATCTTTGCTGTGAAAATTAACGTAATGGACTTTTATCTTTCTCTACTTAATCAAATACAGGTGTAGAGGAACCAAAGGGAGAAAAAAAAATGAAAGCAAGAGATACAGCTCTAGTATTTATTGGGGATGTAAGTCAGTCTAATAAAACAACAGACACTAAGTTTCATAAACCGTCTCATTGTCAAATTAAAAAATATTAAGGTTTTATATTGCTCCCTCTTGTCTTTTAAAACAGTCCCATATACAAGGATACAGCTATGTCACAAGCTATGTCTGTAGGAAAGTTGTCGGTACTAGTAAAATAGCTTATGTAGCTCTGGGTACTTTCTCATCAAACTCTACCAGTTTTAGGTTTTCAGTAGTATAAGAATACAAGATACATAACTGACTTTTTGTTATGGAAAACTAAAGTTTTTCTTTTAATTAAAACCAAACATATTTTAGCATTTAATGAGAATGAAAACAAATTTCACATACTGTCACCAGTAAAAGAATACAGTAAAGCCAACAAACATTTAAGAAAGAAAGTTCCCTAACCCCATCATTTCATACTCTTTTTTGTTGTTGGCATTAAAAATGAGTATTTATTTCTTTGTGGTAAACATCCTACCATCTCTTTTATATTTTTCTTCCATTTCAAATAATGATAGTTTTTACTATTAAGACACTGACAATCTTATATATGTCCATATATGTGTCCCTTCAAAAATACAGTCCCTGCGTACTAGGCTGCAAGCAAGCAAGCCAAGCGGAGTGAGAGCCTCTGAAGGGTTAAATGCACTCTCAGGAGCTCAGGCCATGCTTGATTTGTCTGTTGCAACAAAGCTTAGGCAACAGCTATGTCTCCAGAGTCCCAGATCCAGGATCTTCCTGGAAGGTAGTTTCTACACAAGTTTTTTCAAGGACCCACTCTCAATCAGTGATTTTCCAACACAGTGTTGGACAGACACTGGAATGACGCTGGCCAAAGCACATGCAAAACAGACCCCTCTACATACGGCCTCCACCTGAAAAGTATTAAGGATCTAGGGTCACGGTTTTAAACAAGCAGAATGGCCAGGCAGAAATCTTCTATGCTGGCAAATTATGAGCCAAATTCATAGTGCAGAAAAGACATAAGGAGTAGTCAGTTTAGAAAGCTGTAAGTTATCGTTATAATATACACAGATTGTATACACTTGAGGGTAGACATAAATAAAAATAACACTCCTGATCATTGGACTGAGAAGAAGTGCAGTGGGAAAAGCAGGAAATAAAGATGTTCAAGATAAATTTGCAGGATCACAGCATACTGTAGAGAGGACTGAGAATTTATCTGCATCATGCCTGAAGTTTTTTTCGTACCTGAGATAGAAAGTATTTTCATCCTTAAGAAGGATAAATACCACTACTCTAGAGGCAGAGTCAGTTAAATAGATTTCCATAGCAGTTAAATTATTGTGAGAATAGCTGAAACCAGTTCTGTGCTATGCAAACCGCATTCAGAGATGATTTAAGTAGATCCAACTCTGTTTATTTTAACAGAGTTGTACAAGTTTGAATTTAGCCCTTTTACATCATCATAAAACGGTTACCCTGTGTGACCTAAAATGAAAAGTGTTTTTTCTTCTAACTTCTCCCTAGTGAGAAAGCAAGTGTTACTGATCATTACACGGTTATTAAGGTTCTGAATCAAGCAATGCAGCACGTTCATGTGAACTCTGACTCTTAGCGTTTCACACTCTTCTGGGATCTTCAACTTTCATCTGAAGAAGTAAAAAGCATGCTTTATTTTTGTAAACCCTTCCCCAAACCACCAGAAAGCCTTTGAAAAAGACAGACATCTAAGCGCCTCTTGCTGAGTTGAATTTATCTGGGCAGATGTATAAAAGATACTGGTAGTTATATATGTAAATATATATGTAAAGGGACGAACCCAAGCATAAAGAGAAATGATAAGTACTGAAAAGTCAAAAGTTAGGTACTTAAAAAAAATAAAAGGTTCTGGAGAAAAGAATTTGCAAAACTAACAGTAACAAAAGCATTCTCATGGCATTTTTTCAATCTCTAATGAAAGCAGCATGTAGTTAAAATGTAAATGTTTTTGCCCCAAAGGCCAATGTATTATGCTACTGCATAACAACGCCTGCATGTACAAAGCAAATTTGTATAAATAAGACACTGCAGAGAACCTAAAGGCCTTGATTCTTTGTTCCTTATGGCCCATGTCAATGGTAACTTTCTTTGACTGCAGCAAAGTGGGATCAGGATTCCAGTGCACTGGCTTGCAAATGCATTTATACTGGCTTCAACAAGCTACTAGAAATACCAAGACGGTACCATACAAAGCACTAAGCAAAATGTAGCTTCAATTTTAGAAGCCCATTTTCTCAGAAATTCTCCAACATGCTACTACTCAGAAAATCTACATGGCTGTTTTTACTGACTCTTCTCATTTGGCTTTAATAAAAACATTCCCTTATTGCATAATAAGATAAACATATTTTATATTTAAATACTGTAAAGTAAATGTATTTCCATTCAGATTTTTTAAAAACACTCTTTCTATTTTAATAATGCTAATGCATGTTACTTTTTAATATGATTGTATTTAAAATATTCTTTATCAGGAAAAAGTCTTTACCCAACGTGAATAGCAAAGAAGTGATGGTAAAGAAGAGGAAAATTTAGTAGCAGAGAGAGAGCTCAAACTATATTTTTAAAGCCTGTAAAAGGTCTTGCATTAGACATTTTTCATTGTTTCATTCTTTTTAAATTTCTGGGTTTTCAAAATTTATACAACTGAAAATAATGGTCCTGAATCGTTGGACCAGAGTGCCTACCACAGTGATGAAAGAAAATTAGTTTGATACAATTTGTAAGGCTTTTCCTTGTTTACAGTTTTACTGAATGTATAATATGGATGAATTATCTTTAATAAATGTACTCTCTGCACACGACAATTTCCACTTTGTCTTTTCTCTCAAGGCTATTTTCATATATCGATTGTAATATATATGAAAACAAAAGTGTCATATACTTCCTCTATTTCAGGAGGATAAAAGAATCTAGAGAAACTGAGATACTTATTAGTCTTTCCAATTTGTTACACAATGGATATTGGAGAATAATAGAAATATGTATTTTGTCATAAAAAAGGAATATTGTTATTAAAATAAACCTTTATCTTTTCTGTGATTTATTGGTCAAGAACTAGTCCTTCCTAAGGGTTTTCTATTGCTCTTTATTCACTGTTCATCTTTGAAATCTGTACCTACTATATCTGTGATTTTTTTTCCTTCACTAGAAGAACTAATGTAATCAAGTGAATTTACTTAAGTAGCATGAGAATCAGGATCTAGGTGCAAATCCATCTAAGTACTATGCTAATCATTCATTCTTGTTTTCATGTCAGTAGTAGTTTTTTTTTTCTTTTTTTTTTATCAGGATGCTAATTTTCTCCCAAAGCCTGGATGAATAACTCCTCTATATTCAGTTAAGACAATTAAAACATCCTACTCATATTAAAATGGCTTTCTTCTTTCAGTAGTGCTCCACTAGTACAGATATTTATGTCATTCTTTAACAACATTCCTCTAGCACTCAACCAAAGGATTTGCAATGGGGAGTCATAAATAGCCATAAAAAGACCAAAAAGATACCATAGAGAAGAACAACAGAAGAAAACTGTGGAAGGTATGACTCAGTGCAGACTTCAAAATTAATCTTACTCTCATTTTCAACATGATAAGAAGGCATTCTGTAATTAAGTTTGTTTCTACTTGGAAGTAAAATCTTTTCAGAGGACTGTTCCTTCAACATATATGTCCTGTTGCCCCCTCAAAGCAGTGGATGCTACATCTCAAAGCTGTCCAGAAATGAAGGCTTCTGTTTGGGAGAGTTTTGTTTTTTTAAAGATGTCAAGTCATCTATTCTGGAAATAAAAAAAAAATTGTTACCTCAAAACTTACCACAAACCAAACTTTTGAAAAAGTAAAATGTTTCGGATCACTTTGTGTAGCTTGTTTTGACAAAAACAAAAACAAAACAAAAAAAAAATTCATGTGATATATTTGGTAAAATTATAATTAAACTTGCTAAGAAGTTATTTCAGAATAGAAATATTCTATTCTAAAAATGTAAAATTATTGATCACTTCCACTTTTAAATCAAAATATCTTTTTCATCAGAGGTGATTGATTTCTAGGAAGCATAATGCTACCACAGCAAATGGTCCTTTTCTGAAAGAACATTCCAAGAGCTATTTCCAGTCAGCTCCACCCCATATACACATTACCCATAAGTAATCTGAAATCACAGTATTTAGGTGGCATAAACAGGACACATGCTTGAACGAATGAATATTTTTCATTTTAAGCCTTTTCTTTTTTCTAATACTACAGTCAAGGACAGAGCAATTTCAACTGAAGTTAAACTAATATTCAGGTTACACGCATTACTTAGAAATAAGACTTAATTTGGAATTCAAATACTAAAATATACATTTTCTTCAGGATTAGGAACATTATTCTTATAAGAGCATATATTTCCGTAAGTTCCTGACAGCTGAAATCCTAGAAAGCTCAAACACAATTGTAAAAATTCAAAAACATTCAAATTAGACCCCAAAAGTACTATCCACAATAGATACTAGCTTGAAAACAGGTTAAAACCCAGAGACACTTATCCTCTCTACTTCTAACACGAAAAATTGAAAATTTCACTTATGTATCATTAAGACCTCAATTTCTATAGCAATGGTAGCAAAATATCTTTACTGTAATTTTGAAGTTCATAGAGTCAAAGAGCTGTTGTGGCTTTACACATTGTTTTACCCAGAAAAAAAAAAGTTTTAATTGTTTTCTTAAAGTTTTGAAGGTGCAGATCTTAACAGAACTTCCTAGACTCTAAGGCTTTCAGTCCTATTCTCAGAATTGCATGACAGCAGTGTTTTCTTCCAATATAATTTGAAGAAGTTTATACCTGAGCACAAAACCCATTCTGTATAACAGGATAACTAATCAAGATGACTATTATTTTGTAATTTAAAACTTCATTTTTAATGATGTCTTTTTCACAGCATTGTCATGGCTTAGTAGATTGCTGAAGAACTTAACTATTAAGTATATGTTCTTTTAACATTGCATTACTTCAGCACTATATTAAAATACTTTATTATTAGACTGAATAAGCTTAATGTTCAAAATATTCCTAAGGAGACAAAACAGAATTAAAGCTATTAGCTCCCATAGTGCCATGTCTATTTCATTAGTTTTGAACACCAGTGCTATTTCAATCCATTTTCCTGGTTCCGAAAACACTACTAGTGGACTACCTTTGGGCCATGGCTACCTATCTCCTACAGGGGAAATATAGGTAATTCATAGCATTTGAGAATAGCTTGACTCCAGATACCTTGCAGGAACGTTTCTGACATTTCTGAAACCTGGTGAGGAGCTTCTATGAATACAACAGGAGATACTTCTAAATATGTTACATCAGAGCTTAACAGTAACCTCATGCAAGAGGGATAAGTCAACTAGTAATCTTCAAATTTCTGCACTATCTTTTCTCTCCACCCTTATCCATCATGAACAAGTGGCTGAATGTGATTTTTATTAATCAAAAACCTTGTGGTCTTTGAGAATGAATTCTACTGTAGATCAGATTTATTCTAATAGGTCAGTATAGATTGCATCATTGCTAACTGTCTGCTCATGAGGAGAACTACAGACTTCAGACAGAAAAACAGTCAATATGTAAGCATTCATAGTTTAGGTTAGCATTTAGTGAAGGAATAATTGTTGCTTTAATCTTAAGTAACCCATCTTCTTTATTGAAATTACAGTGAAATCAGGTATTTGTGCCTGTGCTCAGTGAGGTGCTCCAATTAGGCTCTAATTTATTCCTTGCAGTGTTTCTAATACTCGCCAATATGAATCTTAAAATACCGCATAATAAAAGCAGACATGCACTATGTGCAAGGCAGTGAAACCTAGGTATGGTATGTTCTAGCAGTAAAAGAGAAAAGTTATTCATGTCTGCATCTTTTTTAATCAACCACAGATGAACTATGTGCATGCTGACTGATCATCTGCAAGATGGAAAACATGACACCTCTTGCTGCAAAACACATAGACCTTTACAAGCTGCACATCGCTAACCAGTAGCATTCAGGAACACCCTAAAAAGATCACAGGAGCTAAAAAAAGCAGATGCACCATTGCAATAAAATATTTCAAAAAGATTCAGTTATTTATGCTTCTCTAAAAAATTTGGGCAAAGTCTGTCAGTCACTAGGTGCCTCAAAAATAAAATTACATTTGACTCACAATTGGTTTTGTTTGATCAGTCCTGTAGGTGGAATACGGGAATAGTTACTGAATTGGAATCAACAAATAAAATTGCTAGAAACCTTGTTTCTGAACTCCTATGGGATGGAAAGTTAGTGTCAAAGGTTCCTTCCTGTTGTCGAGATCAAAGCAATTCTGGACACAGTAAAAATCAAAAACTGGAACTGTAGATGCCTACAGATCATCATCAGTTTGAGTCTTGTAGGATATAAATCATTCAGGAGCACTCTAAAGCTGCATCTAACAACTTAGCTATATCCAACCTGTAAAATATATGCATTTTATAGCAGAATCTGTATGAATATATCAATTGTAGAGTTTTCTGGCAGTGCAAATTACATACCAGAGAAAGCATATTTAGCTCACTTTATACAGATAAGGAATCTGACACTGACAATAAGCAACTTGCCTAAAGTCAAAAAAAATTGTACAGCTTATAGTGTTAAGTAGAGACCCATAAAATTATAGTGCTTCCCCTTGTATAGTTAGAAGTATCAGAGGCTTATTCCATCCCTTCTTGGGGGGGGAAAAAAAAAAAAAACTATCCTTTATTTAGGTCTATTCAGTATTTATGAATTTATGAAATATTAGAATTTAACTACAGTTAACTGTCATTAAATGTTGTTGCTTGTTTAAGAATGATATTTCAAAGAATGTCAAGACTTCTTCAGTAAAGATTTTAACAAAGGAAGTGGAAATATCTTCAGTAAAGACTTCTGCAAAGGAAGAGGAAACATAAATCAAACTTCTATACCTCTCCAAATTACCTAGCAATATTACACCAAGAGATACAAATTCCCATTACACGTATCAGAGAAACAGAACCATCAGGTAAAATGAGAAGATCCAGGAATGGTGAGGCACCATTATCTGGGCAGGCTTTGAGCTGTATTTCCATGCCAGATGGAGTAACAGCCTGCCATGTGCTAAACATCTCTTTATAGTTACTGGATTATCCAAAATATAGGAAAACCTTAAAGATCTCACTTTAATATTGCTAAAAGCCTACATGTGGAACTTCTGAGTTTCCCTTCCCTTCATGAGGAAGGGCAATTATCACCTGAATAGGATATATATGGATACTTACTGCCATGCAGCAAGAGGAATACAGATAGAAAACTATAACTTTTCACTGAATTGAAAGGCAAAAGGATACTACTCTGAACTCTCTTTAATGTGGTAGCAGGAAAAAAGACAACTGTTTTACCTTTTTGGAAAGAAGTGAGCCTACAGCCTTATATCCTGAGAACAATGCTTCCTAAGCTATGCTAGAGTATTAGGACTATATATATATATTTGTACATACACACACTATACATATAATACTGTGCTTCAGTATTAAGAATTGAAAGAAATTAAACCTTTGCCATTACAGTCCACTTTATCTAACATGACCTAAAGATAAAGCACAAGGAATGCTACATTTATCAGGCCTCACTTAATAAATTGACACATCTAGGAACAACGCAGCTATTCCACTAGCGAAAACATTTGTTAAAAACATTGTTAAAACATTGTTAAAAACATTTTTTCTGATGCAAGATGAAGTCCCCCCTTCATGATCCTTTCTGTATGACCTCTCCTACAGCAAGGACTAAGAGGTTCTTTTTTTATCATAATAGCTTTCTTTTTCTTTTTCTACTTATTAAAGTCAAGATTTTTAAGTCCTTCTCTAAGGTTTCTAGATGTTGGCTTATGCAGCATCTAACCAATCATAATCAGGCAAATTAGTCTTTCTTGGACATGAGAAAGGAATAGTTAACTATCAACAGTACTGCAAAAAATAAGGACAAGAAACCATGACCTTCAATACAGCCAAAGGCTCATTCTCCTCTGCTCATTCAGACAAAATCTTCTCACCTATTGAGATAACAAATAACTTAAGTAATTGCAATACCCAGAATCAAGACACTTTGACGTAATCAAGCAGTGTTCTCATTAGCCAACACTCTTTATGGCATTGCCATTCCTATTGAGAGTCTAATGAATTTTGGCTCAGTCTCCAGCCACAAGTCTTTCTTTCTTGGCTGAAAATTTGGAATCCACAAGTGCTCTCCCTCATGTGTCAAAACTGTCATCTTGACAGTAGTAGTATAAAACATTCCTAGCCATAAAACCTAGAGTGTATGCTCATTTTCAGACATAAACCATATGGCTCCACCATGTTAAAAGAGTTCAATATTTTTTCTCAGCCAAAAATGTTCTTACAACACATAGCTGGAAGTTCCAAATCTGTGAGTAATTAAGCTCTTTTCATTAACATTTACTTTCTACAAAATTATTTAGACCAGCCCTGTCATATCAGCCTGAGGCTTTGCTGCCACAAGCCCAGACTTACAGCATATCTCATACCGCTAGAATAAATACAGATACTTCAGAGAAAGAAATGTACTGTGAGAAAAAGACTTCAAGCTTTTCAAAAGAATCATTTTTAAAAGTATCTCTAAGTCTCTATCTATTCTATAATCTGGGAAGAGAATGCTGGGAATTCATCCTTTTCTCTCACCTCACAAGCTGTATAAACTAATATGCTTACACAATTTATACATACTTACTCACAGATATATATATGTACTCAATGTACATAAACTATTTTATATATTACACAAAGGAAAAATATATACCTCTATAAAGGCATAAAAAAGAGATATAGCCGTTAGTCCCAAGCAGATAATCAAAAATGTTATGCATGTAAGCCAAGCCAATGATGAAAGAGAGAGTTCTCCATCTACTGAAAAATAATCATAGAATTTCTTTATCATTTACTACATGTGAACCCATTGAACACCATCAACAACCTGGATGACAGGCATGTCATTCTACATGCAACCTCTCCAGGTTCTTGGATGGCACCGAGTAGGAGGAATAGTCACGGCCTTGAAGGCAAGGATTTTCATGTAGCAGGACTTCAGCAAGCCAGAGGAATGTGCTGACAGAAACCTCATGACTCACAGCAGACAAATACAAAGCCTTGCATCTGGGATGCAATAATCTCATGCAACAGCATAAGCAAAGAATCCAGCAGCAAGAAGGTCTGGGAAAACTTATGTCAAGCTGCTCAACCTGAGAAGAGGGGCTAAAGGCTAAGGGAGAGCCTATTGTTGTCTTGAACTATCTAAGATGGGGGAAGAGCGGGGTGGGAAGAGAGAGAGGGGCAGGTCATAGAGAAGTCAGATACAGACTCTTGTCAGGTGCATGCAAAGAGACAGGACAAAAGGCGACAGTTGTCAGTCAGAGGAAGTGAAATTCCAACTAGATATAAGGAAGATACATTTTGCAATAGGAGTGTTTAAGACTGTTTAGAATACATCTCCCAAAGAGGCTGTACAATGTCCATCCTCAGAAATCTTAAAGAATTCCTGGCCTCTCTGCTAAGCAGTCTGATCTATCTTTGAAGGCAGCTCTGTAATGAGTAGGTGACAATGAATAGGTTAACAGCCACACTAAGGCTATTTTATAGACTTTATTTCCCATTGTATTTTCTTTTTTCAATAAGCTATGCAGATTCTGAGACTGCATTGTATCAGGAAAACATTCCTCCTTCAAATCAAAGCAGACAAAGATATAATGCGATAACCTTCGGAAAAGGTAAGTGGAGATACTACTCAACTAGTTAAACACTGGATACTAGTGCACACCTCACAATGCTTCAGGATCAATGGTAACCATTATCACTCCAGTATTTCTATATTTCAAACGTGTAAATGGTGAAAATGATTCAATACAGAGTACTGCACTTCTTTCTTTCCAATACAGCCACTTCTCATGTCTTGAAGAATACAAGGCAAGTTCTGTGAAAAAGAAGATGAAGAACCAGTCCTTACCTCATCGGAAAAAGGCTGGCAAATCTAAATCGAGCCATCCTGGGGAGGCTAACACTGCCACGCTACCACCATGTACAAACTATACCATAATACCATTTACAAAGCACAAACACTATATACTTAGCAGTGAAAGGGTTCATTATTACAGATGAGTGACATTTGACAATACTCAAGGCAGTTTGATAGTACATGAGGCAATGTAATCATCATGGGAAAATTTTTCAGGTAGAAGATACTAATACTCTCCAACTGAAACTCATTTCAATGAAAGCTCATTATAGAAATTATGGCAAGATAAAACTCTGGGATTCATATTTGTATATGACTTCAAAATCAGTACCTCTTTATATGCATATATATAATAAAAATGAACAGAACATTGGACAGCATTGCGTAATATCAGAAAGTCAATCTTAAAGGAATTAGGACTCCACAACGGAGATAAACAGGAATTCACAAACACTGAAAAGTAGATTTGATTACATACACTGCAACAGTAGAGGCAACTGTTTTACATTAGAGGGGATTTTCTTTCTTTCTTTCTTTCTTTCTTTCTTTCTTTCTTTCTTTCTTTCTTTCTTTCTTTCTTTCTCTCTCTCTCT
>JAVCKT010000378.1:462-11557 GCA_032273925.1 Rhynchotus rufescens | reverse complement strand
TGGAGTCATAAATTACCCTGTTCCTGTCTATCAGCTTCTGGAAGTCTTACTTGGTTAAAGTGTCCCTCAGTATTGTGACTACATCACGAAAAAATCATTTATTCACAGTCATGGTAGTTCCATGGCCTCCTCTGTTTCAGGGCATGTTGCCATCTACATTTAAATGTCTGCAGTAGAATATATTGATGTATTACAATAACTTGTCTCATATGTTGGCACCACCTTCAAGCTAGCGTAGTCACAGGAAAACAGATAGCAATTTTGTGTGCAAATTTGGATAAGCAAAGAAGGCAGTGGAATTTTATTATCCTGGAGATCGCTGTGCAGCATCTGCAGTAGCTCCTGGTGCAGAGAACCTTTCTCAGCTTTGCTATGTGTGTGTCTGATGTGTGCTCTGTCTTCTGCCTCTGGTATAAGTAAAGATGCATAAGCTATATATTGTCCTGAGCTAATGTGATGTTTTCGGGTTGTATGTATAATATGTTGAGCTGTTGTGGGAGTAATTATATTATAGCAGCTGTGTTTGACATTCCATGAGAATTGGTTCTCAAAAATATGATTTTCTGTCTTTAATAACAACAGAATTCCAAAAGATATCAACTACTGTTTTATGTTCGCAATATTTATTTGTGCTTTTTACCCTTTAGGAAATGTTTCCAGACAGCTCATTTTTATTTAGAAGACAATACATCACCTCGAGTAATTTCCATTCCTCCAGCTCCAGTCTTCCCAGTCTCAGGTATTTCTTGTCAACTATTTTGTGGATTGGTGGTAGTTATTGAAAGATGCTCTTTGCATGTGCCAGTATGAGTTCTTCACACACTGTAACCTCTGTAAACCAGATATTTGTGCTCTCTTAAACTAATCAAGACAGGTATGCTGGATGGAGGCAGAAACTAGTGCTACTAATGTTCTCTCCTGTAGGAACACAGGAGAGAGATATCCTTCCTTACAGAGATATGCTGCAGCTTCTAGCCAGTATCATCTCCATTTGAGTTACACTAAACTGTTTTAATTCCCTGTCCCAAAGTGGAGGATTGTACCAGTAACATGTTCTACTGTTTGTCATTGAATAAATATCCTATGTATAGAACGTTACCTTTCGTTTTTACCAGCAGCACCAACACATGCTTCATTTTTCTGCATTTCATTGGTTATTGTAATGTTTGTTTTTTTAACTTGTTGATGTATTTTGCTAGTATATATTGCTAGTAGTAAAATTCTCTGTGAGTCTCAGATAAAATATGATACACAAATGCAAAATATTAACTCCTCCTGTTTCCATTTCCACTACAGTTATTTGGAGAAACTTTTTCTTTCTTTTCCTCTTCAAAGCATATCAAAGTAACACTGCGCAGCACTTCCCAGCCCTTTCAGACTAAGTGGAATGAAAAACACATTAAATAGGTTAATTCTGCAGGTCACCCCGACCCACATTTTCATACGTCAGAAAACAATATCTCATAGCATAACTAATGATGTTTCAAATGGTGCAATTACATGGGGAAATGAGTGCCCTCAGAATGACTGAAGGAAGAAAATCATCCCCCATGTAGATATCTAGTAAATAAATTTCAAACTTTAAGTTTCTATTGTAACTAAATTTTAGACATCTTTAAATGTGCCTTGTGTTGATTGCTATTGTTAGACACCTAACCTTTTCCTAAATGGTTAATAGGCAGGGATATAGCTTGATGCTCCAAAACTATGTGATCATGTGTGAATGTCAAGTGCAATTCATTATATGAAATTTCTCTTCTTAGTCTCTATCAGTATTGCAGTACAACTTTATTGCAGTGCAACTGTATAATTTCCTTGCAGTTTATTCTGACCAACTCACCTCGGGAAGACAGTGTTTTGCATTCATTGAGGAAGAATTACACTTACCGCTATTCTGAGTGCTTAAAATATGTGTTCTGCTTCTGGTGGTTTTACTTCTAAAAAGCTCATGAGTATTTACTTAAAAGTGTTTTTGAAAGACTGAAATGCACATGAAGTATTTTATGGAAGAACTCCAAATGCCAAGGAATGCTCTGTTTCATTTTGTATGCAGACAGTGTCAAGTGAGCAGTTTTCATGTTTTCTACCAGCAGTGTGGTTTTACAACAACTGAGGCTAACCATGATATAATATTGGCAAATGGCTTAGGCCAGAAAGATCATGCTGCAACTGTTAAGTTGTATGTTTTTTTTATAGTTATGACTACATACACATTCCACAAATCTCATTATTATATATTCATTTTTCTTTCCGTGGAGTTCTGATGGCAGAGGTAGAAGATTCATGGTTCTGCAGAGAAAATGCACTTCATACTGTAATTCGAAGAGGCATTTACTGAAAATAATGAATTACTGATTACTGGGTAATGTTAGGAGTTAATGTCAACCTTTAATAAGCATCAAATGATACCTGCCATCCAGAAGTAGACTATGTTTCTGGAGCCAGAAGTGACTAAATAGGAAATTAGCACTGGTCAGAAAATACAGCAATAATATCAAACCTGAGATCTCTTTATCCTTATTGTCCATGCTCATCAGGTCATCTACTTGCCTTTTGGTTTTGTATTGGCATATCATAGAATAAACACTTTATGCCAGGTCCCTTCTGTGAAGTGTGAGCATAGTGCGGCTTTTGTGCAACTTTTGTGCAGCTTCCCTTAGGCTTGACTGAACAAATTCACTATTAGTATTCAGGTCTATTCCTGTAAGTGGAAGACCAGATGGATCTCAGTACAAATCAACAAATTCTTGGTAACTGAAAGCTAAAAATATTTTATGGCCTAAATGCTGAACATCTGTTGATACAAATAACAGGTCCCTGTAAAATGTTTTCAATGTTTCCTTCTTATATGAAACAGTAATGAAATTGCAAATTGTGAAATAAAAATATTTTAAATCCATTAAACACTTAAAAAAACCCTATATTCTTCAGACTCAAAACTAGTTAAAATATTATGGTCTATAATAGGTAATTAACAGAACAGATGACTATGTTTACATAACATATTTGCAAGAAAGAAAAGATTAAAAGTCCCAAAGGTTTTTGACATGATCCCTAATGAATATTCTACACAAAAGTGTTTTTCTATGTTTATATAAAGTAAAAAGTAGATTTCATGAAATGAAAACATCAGACTGAAAATTCAGACTCAGGACACATAGGACATGTTTATAGGATGAAAATGTAGACATTTTCTTTGTGAGTATCCAGAAAATATTTTATATGCGTATTAATTCCAATTTATATATATTAAATTATAAAAGAAAATAATCTTCACTTAGAAGTTGACGTATAATGCCTGATGTAAGAGTTTGCAGTTGATAGTGTCAGGATCAAACATAAAATTAATATCAATTAATAGAATATCATAGAATAATTTAGAAAATGGGTGGGGAGGAGTCATTTACTACTAGAAATATTCGCTCTTGATATGAAAGAGGAAGTTTAGTTGTTGTTTCCTTTGGATTTAAATCCAAATGTGCAACACATCAGTAAAAATTGTACTGCTGTCATGATCTTGACTCCCCTTCCTCATCGTTCTTCCTCTCCCAATATAATCCACAGCTCTGCTCCTGCTGTCTGCTTTTCAAAACACTGCATAAAATTGCTAAGACTCTCAGTTCCCCTTGACTTTGCAGGAAGGCTTGAGTGCTCTTCAATTTACAAACAAACTCATCATCTTCAGAACCAGCATGTTGGTTTGGGGGACTTAAAGATAAAGAAAGACCTTTCTAGGCATTTTACATGCTTTTTTTTTTTTTTTTTTCCAAAATAGCCCTTTAGAAATGTATAGGTACTAGAGAATTGTTTTAGAAATGTTGTCTATGTTAGGGAGTGAATTTAATTTTAAGGAGAGACATATATCTAAGTTCTTGGTATAAGTTCATGGTGTAAGTTTTATTTCAGGATGTTATGTGGATTGCCTAAATATGAACTTTATATGTCACTGGCTTTTTATTCTTCACAAATATATTTTTTGTCTTTTCCCACTCCTAAGATGATGTTGGAGCAATTCCAATAAAGCATTTTCCAAAACACGTTGCAGATTTACATGCAAGTAATGGTTTTTCTGAAGAATTTGAGGTATGGCTCTATGATGTCATCTTTATCTTTAGCACATACAGATAATGTTAGATTTAAATGCAGATGGAAACAGAGAACTGAGCATTACTTTCTGATTTGGTGACCAATTTCACAAATGTGTAACCTTGAACACGGTAGGACTACTCATGTATAAAAGCTAGGGTGATTTATTAAAGCTAACAAGATTGGGATAGAGATAGGGATGGTTTTCACTGTGATAAAATACTATCTGGTTGTGTGAATAACCTATACAATAGATCATCAGATATAGATGAAGACTTAAAGCTTTCCAACACATATGTCAATTGAATTTTGAAGAAGCTATCTATATTTGCTTGTTCCATTTACAGAGAAAAAATATGGGAGTAATAATGAGTGCATGTGACGACTATTAGGGGCTGTAATGTAGAGTCTTCGTGTAGGGTAATGAAAGCTTTACAGTTCGTTTCATAAAGTATGTGGTTCATATGAGGTATTTCAAAACTTTGAAACATATACCCTTATCATATAATATGTCAATATCACCACAAGTAGCTAATGAACTTCATTGTTACTAACATTGCATTGTTATGATAACCAAGACAGATGTTTGTTCTGCCTTGTATTTTTATAAAATAAATAATATAAATCTCAACTCTGTAATCAGAGCTGTGTTATTAAAAATATTGATATATATATATATTCTAATCACTCCATTGAGACAGAAACAAGGTTGTTTATAGATCTATATTAATTTCAAGCATTCTTGTAGTCTTACTGCTAAGACAATACCAAAAGTAATTCATACTTTCACATCTTCTGGTTTTGTTTTTGTTTCACCATACAATAAATTGTAATCCAGTAGACCAAAAACTCCATGTCATTTATCTAACTACTTTATTAATATTTCCTCTCCAACTCATGTAACATTCAGAATATCCATCAGATTGTGGGATCAAACTTGTAAATGCTTGTAAATACCATTACATGCTCATATGTGAAGCTAATCACGTGCCTAGGCATTGACAGGACTAGACTCCAGATAGCCTGGCTATTTATAAGAGCAAATGTTGAAAGATTTTGTGTAAATGCAGTGATATCAATGTCCCTTCACAAGAAATGAAGAAACTAATGAAAAATTAAAACCATTCCTTAGCTTCTTTTCTTAAATTGCAAGAATGATCCAAAGACCAAATATCTTGCATTTCAGTGAGAAGTTATAGAAGAATTTAGATATAGTCAGTAACTCTGCAGAATCAGCATACACTTGCAGAGAGGGGCATAGGCATGTTCATATCTTTGTATTATATAAAACTTTAGCAGGCAGTAGCAAAGCTGGTGACTACTTTCCTCATATGTATTTAAATAGCTAATGGGGAAGATTATTCATCTTAAAATAATTCCTAGAAGACACTGCAAAATATTATAATGTATTTTATTAATGGCAACATATTTCTTATATAACACTGTGAGCCTTATAAATGTTTGAGATTTCTTCAAATTAAAGTAATCAATAAAATACAAAGAAATGAATTTTATGAATTTTATAGACTTTTTGCATGCTTTCTCAAGCCTGTCTCCTGCAGGCAGTTTTTATACATACATTGAGAAGCTGCTGGCATTTAAAAGTCCCATGAGGCTGAGATGCATATTATACTTCTCCTAGTGAAGGTTTTGCAAGTGAATTCAAAGAGAGCAAAAGCATTCAACTAAGAAAGTAATGCAGTTATAAGGACCAATAAAAAGTCTTTATAAATCCTATGAATATTTAAATATTTAGCTAATCTGTCCTGAATCAGTGATGTTACTCACCTGAATGCACTTGCCCAGCGTATAACATTCAAGTTAAAGACAGGAAAAGAGGTATCACTATTTTATCAAGCAGGTTATTTCAAAGTTCAAAGAATTGCTCGTTTATTTTATGGGTTATGTCAAAATAGTCAGCTTTGTTGTTATTATGGAGATATATTGCATGACCATAACTGTTTTCCATGTAGTAATTGTAATTTATATAAACACTTTTATCCATTGTTCTGTGCTGTGGAATTTGATTTTTTTTACTTTTTTTGCATTCATTCCCTCATTAGACACTGAAAGAGTTTTATCAGGTAAGGAATTATTTCACTGCATTTCTTTAGCAATGAAGTAGTTGTAAAATATCATAGATAATTGGGCATAAGGTTGTGGTTTTTCATGCTAGCCTATTGTATTTTAATACACTGTATGTATCATTAATTACTATACTATGATGTACATTCTTTTTTTCAGGAAATCCAGAGCTGTACTGTAGATCTAGGTATTACATCAGACAGCTCTAATCACCCAGACAACAAGAATAAGAATCGATATATAAATATTGTTGCTTGTAAGTAAATGCTTCATTTTTAGTGTTTTATGCAAGAAATGTTGTAGACAATATAGTCTTTTATGGGGACAGGAGAAGGACGCTGGACTGAAAACTCTGAATGATACGCAACAAAATGCCCAAAAAGGAATAGAACAAGACCTTACATTTCTTCAAGTAGTCCTCTGACATTCTGCTGCTTTGATAAGCATTTGTTATCAAAAAAGATACGTCTTTTGTGATGACCCAAAGGGAGCTTGGAGATTTCCTTATAATGACGTTACTGAGCTAGTATTTGGAAAGGAAAAGGGAAATACAGTCCCAGTATTCTTTGAATCTGCATGAAGATCATGTGTTTTAGCTACATCAAGATTATATGGGTGTGGACAATTAATAGAATAGCTACCTCTGCATTTCAAACTTAGCTCTCATGTCAGCCCAATTACCCAAACAGTTTGAGACTATTGTCTTTTTGCATAGGAGTTTACATGCAGGTCAGTGTCTGATTTCTCGTTATATTCAGACAAAGCTCTTCAGCCCGTTCAGTTGACCTAAGATCCAAGATGTCCTAGGGCATCCTTCCTGCTTTCTGCTGTCCTTCCAGAAGGATGTGGATTTCTCACAGGTTTCAAGCCCCTCACTGAGATGTCAACTACCTTAGGGCATCTCAAATAGGAAGAAGTACCATGTGCAGCAGAATCAGGTCCCTATAAGCGATGGAGGCTAAAAAACCTTTTGCTCACCCTAAAGTAGTCACCTAGTTGACTGACTAGGCAGTCAGCTGCGGACTCTTCAGCCAGACAGCTCCATAGGTTCCCATTGATCTCCAAGCTTCAAGTTCCACTCTTTGTATTGAAGTCAGTGCTTTTCAAGAAAGGAGTCAGTTGCCTAAGCATGAATGCCTAGCATCATTTGAGATATGCCACTGCATCCAGGACTGTACCCTTAACGAGTGGGAGAACAGTGCCTTGGATGCTTCTGTTCAGGCAAATAAATTGTGCACCTAAGTATCATTGTATTTACTACATAAAACTGAATACCTGCAAATAACATTAGTCTTTAACATGACATTGTATTGTACAGTTATAACAAATTCTTTCAACACTATCTTTTTATTCATACTTATCTCAGACTACTTTTCTCAAGGATCTCAAGAAACTCACATTTCCATCAGTTCCACATTTTGAACTTCCATTGACTTCACAGAGCTGTACACTTTTGTCATATGCAAAGATTTTTTTTTTTTTACTTTTTAAAAATATTACCTTTTATTTCTGAAATAAATTTCTAAAGTTCTGAATCTTTTGGTTGATTAGATAATATTTCTGCAAATTAGAACTTTCAATCTGCTTCATAGCTAAGTGCAGGGTGTTTCCATATGTGATTGTCACTGTGCTGATAAATAGTGTAAAAAATAATTAAATTTTCTTTACACATGTTACAGGAAGAATATAATCCTATGCTTACTTTGTCTTTTTTTTTTTTTTTTTAATACAGATGATCATACTAGGGTTAAATTAGCACAACTTTCAGAAAAGGATGGAAAACTGACTGATTACATTAATGCCAACTACGTTGATGTAAGTGCATTTTTCTATCTGCCAATCCATTCATATGTCAGAAGAGCCTTTTCTCTAAATACTGAGGCATAAAAGTAAATAGACTTAAAAAAATGTATCTTAATATTAGGGGCTTTGTTAAAAGAAAAAATACAGATTTTGGTCTGACTTAAACCTTACGAAGTGAAGTGCAGGTGAATTCTGTCTTGAATCCATCTTAATATTGTAGCAGCTGTAGCTTAGTGAAGGGCTTATGAAGCATAAAATGTTCTATCACATCTGAATTGTTTCAAAAGCATTTCACATGTGAATGTTTATTCCTTTACACGTATTTGGTAAGTGGTTAATTCTTCTCTCTGAGACAATCTCTTGAGGGGAAGATAGTGTTTGGCTGGCAACCTCAGAGACACCGTTTGTTCAGTTTTTATTACCCAGTAATTTACATGTGAATTATTATGATTTATTTCTTAAACCCCTATCATGACAGATGTCTCATAATCACTACCATGTCATCATCCTTCCAGAACACAGGCACTAAACTATATATCCTATTTATTGAAAGGATAAACATTGACATAAAAGTTCCATTCATATGTCATTTGCTACCAAAGGCATTCTGTAAATTACATAGTTGTAAATTCAAAAGTACTTAAAAGCTCTTGAGATTCTTTAAAAAAAGATATATAAAATGCAATATACTCCTCCCAACCTTCTTTTGCTCGCAGACTGTGATTTAACAAGTGCCATTTGTTATCTTTCAATTTAGGGCTACAACAAGCCAAAAGCCTACATTGCAGCTCAAGGGCCACTAAAATCAACAGCAGAAGATTTCTGGAGAATGATATGGGAACATAACGTAGAAGTTATTGTGATGATAACTAATCTTGTTGAGAAAGGAAGGGTATGAGTACCTTTGTCTGTTATTTATCTCTCTGATATTGATAGATCTACCTCTATGAGGCTACTTCCTCTCTTTTAAAAGACTTTTTTTAGGAATTTATTGAGAAAAAAGAACAATAGTTTTTAGTAGTTGCTTGTGCTAGAATTGGTCGTAGAAATATGATGAGGATTTGGAGTATGAAAAAAAGGAAAACATTCAAGCTCAATGTACAACTGAGGTCTTGAATGTCTTACACTAGAAATTGCCTTCTTGGATATAGTTAGGAGTGGCCAGATTACAGACAATGGTTCAGTTTCCACTAAGCAATCTATTTTCTGTAAATCTCTTTTCCAAAGGTGCCTTATTCTCTGTAAGGAGATGGCTTTAATTTAAGTTAAGCATTCACAGGTTACTCCCCGTTAACATTCTAACATTAACAATCACCCACAGTTGCTACCCATCACCTGACTAGATATACATTAGTTCTGTGAGCTAAAATGAAGTCATCTCTTATCACAGGATATGTCTTGATTACTTGATTGGGATATGCATCTGTGACCCATTGGGGTCACATGAGCAGTCAGTGCATAACACTTGCTGCATACAGGCACCTGACCTAAAATGCATACTTTCTTGTCATATGACCAATTAAGTGCTTGTCAGATATCTATAAAATAGTACTCTAAGTACTATTTTTTTTTACCATATCAAACTATAAATGGGTACTCTAGTGCTTCTAGAGAAGACTTAAGTGGCTGTCCAACGTAAAGGCTGGACATAGCAGCTCTATATGGCTCTATTCTGGACCCACACATATTTTCTCTTCTCCCCCTGATCAGATGTCAGTATATTTTATCTATTCTGTGACCCAATCAAAATGTCCCAATGACTCTAATGACTTGAAGCAGTGGCAGAGCAGATTCACTCTTGTGTGGAATACATTCCTGCTATTTCTACAGGCCATCTGTCTTTAGATTGTCTTCAGATTTTAGCATGTATACAGAATAGCAGCTTTCAAAATATTAGAGGTCTTTAGCTCCTATTGTATGATTTAAATCTCTCTTTTTTCTAGTACTACAAATAAAGAATATCTTCACATAGGCAGATGTCTTTATAGCACAAAATAAATAAACATTCCTACATATATTACAAACTGTGAGTTCTTGTGCACTTCTGTGGTTGATAGTACTCTTAAGTTCAAACTTCGACAGATTGACGGTTATTTTCCTTCTTTCTTTCTCTGTTTCTCATTCTCTTTCCAACAGAGAAAATGTGACCAGTACTGGCCTGTTGAAGGTAGTGAAGAATATGGGAACTTCTTGGTTACTCAGAAGAGTGTTCATGTACTTGCCTATTACACAGTGAGGCATTTTGCTATTAGAAACACCAAAGTCAAAAAGGTTTGTGGCATCCTGAATACATAGTTTGGTATAGAGGGAGCACTGAAAGTTGCTGAGGATATTTAAAATATTTGGCAACTCTTTTCCACTGCAGAAATAATGCTGAATTTGGCTTGATCAGCAGGTGGAGGACATACTGGCCTGTGATTGTGTGTTGCAGGGAAAAGGCTACAGTAAAGTCACAGTAAAGAATTGATGTTGACTTTACCTTCCTGAAGAGCAAGAAGACTTCTCAGAATGACAGCAGCCAGTAGAAAATATGGGATGATTTAAATCATATACCTATGAATTTTTCTTTTGTAGGATTGAATTTTTAACCCCCTTGTAAAACAGGTGGATTATTCCTTTTTTGACCAGTAAAGCTGGATGAGATGATTTCTACCCTTTCTGTCCACCTGACAGAGGAACAGAGTAGCAGAAATAACTGGTGGATCTTACAAGAAGCTGAGTAGTTTGATATCCTTATAGTGCTCTTAGTCTTTCCCTATATCTTTCTAAATGGACAGTGCCAAGACATTTTATAACATAGTCCTAATAGAGGCAGCTGTCTTTCCTGTTGTCTTTGGAAACTGGAATATTCAGCACTAGAAAGTACTCTGACATGTTTGGCTTGCTTTAACGAAATAGAAACTATACTAATGTAAGAACTATTAGTTACATAAATAAAATAATGAAAAATAATGCCTTTAAATGTGGGATACTTATTCACGGCATTATTTTTATGTTGCAGGGTTCCCAGAAAGGAAGGTCTAGTGGACGTGTAGTAACTCAGTACCATTATACCCAGTGGCCTGATATGGGCGTTCCAGAATACACGCTCCCTGTGCTCACCTTTGTGCGGAAGGCATCG
>JAVCKT010000375.1:0-18129 GCA_032273925.1 Rhynchotus rufescens | reverse complement strand
CTAATCTTTGAAAATACCTCATCAAAGCAGAGCACAGAGGAGAATAACTACCATCTCAGGTCATTTCTGCTAAATAGGTGCCATCCGTTTCATTAATTTGATTGAAATAGCAAAATGAAAAAGGGACTTTTTTTCTATTGTTGTGGTTCAGTTTCACTGGTCTTCAAGTATCCATGGGTTTAAAGTATTTTAGTGATTAGCTGTGATCGTAAGTACATGTTTGGATATGCAATATTTATTTCATGTTTAGCTCTTTTAGATTATTTCATTTGAATAGATTATATAACAGATTTATGTCCAAATGGGTGATATGTCTTGTCTTTCAAAATGATAATCAACATATGATGCATTTGGATTTCGGATGCATTGATGCTTTTTGATGAATTAGCAGCATGTAATACAGGTTGTCAATTAAAAATGTGGTTGTTTAATATATATTACAGGTTACCTGAGCACACCTGAGTGAGCTTCATGTGTGAAAAACTAGAAAAAAACATGGCACATCTCATTGCAGAGGCTACAACAGCTGGTTTCCTTTGCTGATGTTACGAGTTTTCACATGCAGCATGAACTGTAACTTATACTTGGCTGTTTGCAATTTTACTGGAGTAATTTTGTAATTTCTAATGTATCTAATATCTACTTATTTTTATAATCCAAAAGAGTTTGTGAAAGCAGCAAAAAAGTGTTTTTCAAGGTTTCATAAGCATTCAACCCAGTAGATCTGTTTTTTGTTTTTTTTTTTCAAAAATGTTAGACATACTGTTCAATGAGTAAGGATCTCCTCACACTAGAGTTTAGCCTACATTATCATGGAAAGTAATTCTTGTTATTCCTTCTAGTGGAGCTTGTCTCCCATACTAAATTGTATTTATGTTTTCATTTCAATTGCAAGGTTCTCCCTTTGTGAGCAGCTAGCTTAATTAGAGGCATGCAGGAGGGGAGCTTCAGTATCTGATTTACTGCCAGGATGACCATGGGAGAGAGGCTCTGATGTCACAAAACCTTGAACAATGCCAGGCTTAAATGCTCCAAAGGGAGCCAATTTTCTACACCATATTTTCCAGATTAATAAGGTAGGACAGGTCTGCCACCTTGGACAATGTATTAAATGATAATGAGAAATTTAAGAACTTTGAAAAACAGTTTAGAATTTTCATATAGCTTAATCTGCAAATAATACAAATACTAACACTTACTAGTTACATATTCAAATGAAACCTTCAGTAAAAGCAATAAGAGAACTGGTCGGTCTTTGCTGTCATTGCATTATGTAGAAGTTGGCCTGCAGCCCAACCCAACAATGTTATACACCATATTTCTTCCGGGAAAGTAATTTCTGACTGCAAAATCGATTTTCAGCTCAAGTAGCTTAATGTGGGACACTTGGACTAGTTCAGAAAGGGCTGTCTTCATACTATTTTGAGTTTCTTGATGCAGTTGGACATCAGAAATCAAAGATGAATTTTGAACATAATACAAGCCATGGGAGCTTTAGAGAAGCAATTTTGATGTGACCTCCTTTAGCCCAAGGATATAACTGCAGATAAGAAGAGGAGATATGTTTTTTAAACATTGTCAAGGTGCCAAAATGCTTTTAGTTCAGAATTTGGGTGAGATGTCTCTCCCCTGATAAATGAATATATTAATATTATTAACTTTCTAGCTTTTTTTCTTTTTCATATTGGTTTAATCAAATTGGCTTCTCTGGTTCAAATTACATCATGATGGTATTTAATATTTTTTGTCTATATTATATATCTCTGTTAAAGATAAGATAAAAGATGAATTATAGGCAGGTTTGGGAAAGTCTTTCTGTCTGAAAGCAGTAATATGCACAGTCTTGTAGTTCCCATTGAGTTTGCAACACAAAACAATGCAGTAACAGTACATAGCGATCACACTATAAAACCACATTTTACACAATACACACAGATAAAAGAAAAAATAAGAATGAATACTGTGGACCTTCATCATTCCTAGTGCTACCTTGATGAAATTGAAGAATATATTATAAAACCTAATGAATTACACTGCTCTGTGATGACCCGTGACCATGGGAGATCTGTTTTTAAAGGTGGCTTCAATGCAAAACAGGAAAAATTTCCTGGGGTAAGAAAAGAAAAGCAATCTGAGCATTTCTTGAGGCTGAAACCTTGAGCTGTAGCATAGAATCTCACTGCAACTTGACTTTTTTTTCCACAGCAGTACAAGGCAAACATTTCTACAGCAAAATGAAGAAACCTCCTGGGACGTCCTTTTAGTTTCTGTCTCTTTTATGAAGGAATCAAAAAGCAGAGTGGGGTCAGGCTCAGCCCACATGAGGTTTTAGAAAGAAGCAAATTTATATCCTCAAATTTGTTTCTACCTTTGAGCTTCACAAGAATATTTAGATTACTCAAATTCACTTCAAATTAATGGTTAACCTCTTGCACATATTTCCTTGGAATATAGCTTTCTAATCTGTTTACATGCATCTGTATACACAGTTGTGATGACTCACTGCAGTAGTTTTTTCTGTGCTAGGATGCAGTGTTTCAAACCTTTCTGAAGCCATGATAGGATTGTTAGCAGGAGCCTGGCTAATTCATTATATTCTGGAGTACCATACCATAGCTACAACCTATGCAAGTGATAAGAAAAAAAAAAAGAAAAAGATGAGGCATTGAGGCATGGTGGACATGGTGTCAGAATCTACTTACTTGGTTTATTGTGAGTCCAGAATAACTGTACAGGAAACAACAGAATATATTTAGTTTTATTCTGTTGTAAGTCAGGTCAGAAATGGACTTCAGAATGCTATATATCCAATGACAGCAGTATACATTATGGGGATATTTTTCTTCCTTTCTTTTCCTCAAATACACTTCTTATTTAGTAGGGAATTGATAATTATATCCATACTGTTTGAGTACAATATTTAAATATTTCAACACCAGGAGAGAACTTGTTTGCAGATTCACATTCAGGCAGGAGTCAAGTAATTAAAGCAATGAGAGTTAAGAAGAAAAGAAAAGAAAAAAGCTAAAGGAAAATAAGCCTCTAACTTGTTCAGTTGCTGCCTTTTTCGCTAGGAAGATCTCGCTGTGAGACCTGTCTCTGCCACAATTAATCAGTGCCAGCAGACAGAGAAATAGAGCTGTTCTCATTTGAAGAAAGGAGAGATGAAATAATAATACTAGAAAAACAAACGTGAATAATGAGTTACAAATATTAGCTGTCTTGCATGATTTGTTTATTGCTTCTTTTTTGCTATGAAATTCTTCATGTAATTGTTCTCTTTTCAAGGGACCGAGCTCCCTTCATCTTCACATCAGAGATGGAGTATTTCATCACAGAAGGTGGAAAAAACCCACAGCGTTTCCAAGAGTTTGTGGAGCTTTGTTGTCGAGCCTATAATATAGTCAGGAAACACAGCCAGTTACTTTTGAACCTGCTGGAAATGGTAAGAAGCTTGAGGATGAAACCAAAACTCAATTTCCTCTGGTTCCTCTTTTCTACGAAGACTTTTCTGCTGCCTCCTGAAGCTTTGGGATTTAAAGAGGTATCAGATGATACGCTCTGTGAGGAAATTGTCTTTGAGCATCCGATTTCATGTACGAATATCTAACAAAAGAAAAGCTAGGCTGCCTGTTTTTTTTTTCCTTTTTAAATGGAAATTTAATGGAAATTTAATGGAATTTTGCCTGTTTGGCAAAACTGCAGAAAACTCAGGGCACAAGTTTTTGCATTCAAGAATTTCACTCAGTCCTTTTCCTGGGCCTTCAAGCAGTCGTTTGCCAACCCTATTCATGCAAAAAATAATCTGAATAGTCCACAGAGTGACTGATGTCGAGTATGTAGTAGTGGAATGTTTTTAGCATGTTTCTAACCTCCCTTCTTAGGAGGGCAGATGTGGGAAAGAGCAAGCATTATGCTCGTTGAGAGTGGCTGCAAAATCCTTCTGCACAAGGAGCTTTAAAGACCCTTGGGGGTTTTCATGCTGTAAGTGTTCCCACTGCTTCACATGCTGTGGCAGCCTGTGTAAGTTCTTTCCGCCGCTGTTTACTTGCATGTGAAAGGTTAATGACAGGACTTTTGCGCTTCATGTGCTGGATGAGAATAGTAGATTAAGTAGCATTTGCAAAGTGATTTTGGTCGCTTGGCTAAGGCATTACTCTAAAGCTCAAATCCAGGCCCTAGGGTAAAGCAGAGGTGACTGGTCTGTACATGAAAAAATCTATAGAGGTTATTAAAAGAGTGCCTGCTGAGGCCAGGGAGCAGCCAAGAAATTGCTCTGCACACACTGCTGTATCATCTGAGAGATGATAAGGAGTCTGCCTATTCACTAGAAATAGAGAATCAGTAAAGAAATATATGAAATGAAATGTTTTAGCTACGTAGGTGATATCTAGAAAACTAGGAGTGTGCAAAAGCTTTTCTTCAGGTTCATTCCTCTGCAAAATACCACGATATCAGGAGAGGGCATGATAAATTAAATAATAATAGGGCATAATAAATTAAATACTGCATATTTAAATCAATGTCAATCTGAGATTTCTCTAAATGTTTGAAAATTGACATCAGTTTATTTTCATCTGCCCTCTTACCTTCTGTTTTCTGAGATACTATTTGTAAAATGTGGCTAAAAAAATTCAAATAATAAGGACATTTGTGAAAAGTGCAGCGCTTGACAGGAGTTGTAAGCTCTGCTCTGCATGGTCAGTAACCACTAGTGGCTTTTAGCAAACTGCAATTATGAACCACAAGTTGAATTTTGGCCCAATATGATACTCAAGTCTTTTTCTTGGTGGTGAGCAGCATGTTTCTAGAACCATTCCAGCATTTCCTATCAGGAGTAAGAAATAATCCATGAAGTTCCCATCACTCTTGAAAACAGAAACATCTGTGGGAGGCCCTAAAGTCTTGCTGGCAGAATTCAGCTGCACAAATGCCTGTAGTTCATCAGCTTTACTCTTACTAAAGAATTGATGTGAACTATTACAAAATGGATTTCCAAAGAATGCAAACACTATTTGACTGGTTTATAAAAAATGCAAAATCCATTACTGTCATAAAGATTTTTCAGATAGAAAATTATTAATGGGAGCTTAGAGGTGACACCAGAGAGCAAGTAATTGATCCACTTGGCTACAGTGTGGATGGAGAAACAGGTAGAGCTAATAGGGTAAAACAAGAAAAATGGTGCCTAGATGGAATATCAGTCTCCAGGATCTTATGTCCCCAGAGAAGTAATTACAGCTTTCTACAACTCAGAAGCCATCTGGGAAAAGAGGATCAGGAAAGATCTGTGTTTCAGAGGATCCTGCGTTGAGACTGCATGCCAATGCTATTCATTTCTTCAGGAGATGTTTAGCTGGGTTTCACATGCACCTCTGAAGCCAGACCCATGTTTGCGTGGCAGCAGCTCCACTCAGTGAGTCAGAAAGTCTCCAATGTTCAAGTGTGGTAGGTCAAGACATACCTAGGGTCAAAAGAAGGCAGTAGTGCAGGCACTTGCCTAGGGTTTTAATGACATTTTAATTCTCCTGGAATAGTCAAGAGGAACTTGGTGTGTATGAGGAGCACAGATCTCCATAGGGAGAAGGCCTGTGGCCTTCTGAAGCAGCAGCTGAAGGCTTCAGAAATGGCACCAGACTCTTTTGTCATTTTAGTTAATTCTTAGGTGACGGAGGAAGCGCAAACGAGAAGATATTCCGTATGGAGTAAGAGGATTGAAACAGTAGAATAATCTTCCTACAGCCACATTAAGCACTGTGTACCTACTGAAAATGTTTTCTGCCATCCTCTGGAATGCAGCAAACTGAGTTTTAGTTGCACTGCAGATCATTTAAGAAACAGTCATATTATGTTATTAACTGACATTGTTCTCTAATGCAAGGAAAGAAGCTCCATTTACCTATGTGACAATTGCATAATTTTAAAAGGGCTAGAATTGTTATCATCTTTTATAACTCGGTTGAAGATAAGCAAATAAAGAGCACTGCATGTCCTTAAGTGTTGAATGTTATTACTGCCCCAATCGCTACTCACTTATCAAGTTTCACTCAATCAAGAAAGTAGGCTACTTTGTAAAATCACCTCATTGAGTTATCTGTCTTTCTGTTCTTTGCTAGTCAGAACTCAGTGAGACGATAATTTAACTGTCCAATGGTGATAGACTAGTCTGGTATGGAGCAAATTGTTTCTCCTAATGCCAAAAATAAAATACATAAAACTTTGAAACTTGACTTTAAAAGTACGCAGAGAGTTTGCATATGAATAAAGCAACATATGGCCCTATCCCTTTCCACTTCCTCTGAGCATCTCTCAACTAAACTTTAAGACAACAGTAGTACTGCCCTTTTTTTTCCTCTCTGTCCTCAAAATTCAGTGGGCAGACAAAAATGTCTGCTGTAGACATAAATATCGATGAAGAATGCCCACAGCTCAAGTAGCAATTGCAGATTCAGATATATTTCCTTCAGAACAATGTGAGTGAATTATTTTTTTCTCTCAAGTGCATGCAAAGTGTCACTCAGGTGACTGTGCTCATTGAGAAAAATCACTTGAATTGGAAGTGAATAAGAATTATTTTTGTTGCTGACGCTTCAAAGTGCCTGGAGAGATTGTATGGTCAGTTGGACACTCTCAGTTGCTTATACTACCCATTGCCTTGAACCTTTAGTTACAGCAAGGGGAATATTTGCACTATCTGTCTTTTAAACATAACTTTTGAATGTTACATAGCCAGCTAAGAGAAATACCATGTGTCTCTCAGCTTCCTGCATTGTCTGTGGAGAATGATACGCCTCTCCAGAGGGCAGTAATCCCATTTCATTTAAATTGCTTTTAACAAGTGCAGTGGACTAATGATATTTCTTTATTTTAAGATGCTGCATGCAGGATTGCCTGAGCTAAATAGTATTCAGGATCTGAAGTATGTGTATGACAACCTTCGACCTCAGGATTCTGACCTCCAGGCCACAAGCTACTTTACAAGGTAAAAAAAAACGGAAATGAGTCTAAAAAAAATATGTCCTTTGGGCATGAAGCAAAGCTGCCAAACTGAAGAGAGAAAAAGGAAAAAAAAAAAAAAAAGAAAAAGAAAATATTAGCACAGCTTCTCTCTTATTTAGAGAGGTAATCATTGAAATTATGCAGAAGAGTAATTTGTCTTCATATGTTTATTTTTAAGAGTCCATTCCTTGCGCTTACTACCAAACTCATCAAGTTTATGAAAGAAACACAATAGTGCACTGTAATACACTTGCAACAAGTTTCTTACTCAGTGGCTAGGTATTTTCTTCAGATTGCTTAGCGAAACCACACTGGCTTATTTCTAGTCACCTTTGCTCTCTGATTTTAAAAGCACTATCTCAATACAACAGAATTTGGATTGCAGACACTTTGGATAATGGTTTTAATATTGACATCCAAAAGTTTTGAATCTGAATAATGTTTGCAATGGGCTTTGTAAAGTCTTTTGCAAAATATTTAGCTTATTAGTGGGCTAAATACTAAGTCAGGATGTTGAATTTCTGCATTTTATTTCTGGTTCTGACTTTCTTTTGACCTTCTGAGTTGCTTCAGGCAAGTCACTTTTCCTCTCTTACCCATAGTTACTCTAGCTGCAGAATGGTAATGATTCCTCCCTTTAAGCACTTAACAGATCTATCAGAGTAAAGCATCACATGTCTATTTAGGTGTATTTAAGGCTTGATTTGTTCTAGGATAATAAAATCTTTAACTTGTTTGTGATAACAACTGTCATTTATTGACTGCAGATTGACTGCAGATGACCTATATTAAATGAGTTCAATGTCCTCAGTCCTGGTCTTTTGGGACAGGCCCCTGGATCACATAAAATTCCAGCTGTTTATGTGACGATGCTCTACACGGAGCCAATGGCGAGTGAACGGATTTGGATTTGGAAGCTCTTTCCCATTCTAGGCACTCAAACGCTTCAAGTCAAATTCTCCCGACCTCTTCGCCCCAGTGCTGAGTGCAGGGCACGTGTCCCGTGTGCGTTGTGGGGCTCCTTTCAAAGGCCAAAGAGGGTCTCCCCCATGGCAATGCGCTGCTCGACACAGCACAAAGTGCCTCGAGGCAAGAGCAACCCCCTGCCCTGCCGTGCAGCCGCAGAGCACATTGCAGTGATTAGATGAGATGAAAGCTTGAACTGGAGCAGCTGAGCCGGGCTCATTACGACTGCAGAAGCCCACAGGAGGACTTTTGCCAATGTGATCTGCATTGTTTATGGGTCTCCCTTTTATGTATTAGAAACGGAAACTGAGGCGGCAAGATTAGAGAAATCTGAAGCAGAAGCCTGAAGAGTTTAGGGCCCTTTTCTTAAGAAAAAGAAGGGAACTTTGCAAACAAAACTATCGTTTTGTTGCTTTGCACATGGGAGAGCATTCAGTTCTTTTTTTTATATACTTTCCCTCTTTTGCTTTAAAAAACGGTTGTTTTATTTTAAAGTTTAATTACAGCTTCACATTTCCTGTCAACTCCTACCTTATCCTCTCCTTAAAAGTTTCACATATTCCCAAATTACAAACTTGTATTTCCACTTCAAATGGGAAACTTGCAGCTTTTAATTAAAATATAAAAATCTTGATTCTGCCAAATAGGCTGAATGGCGATGTTTGTCTCCCTAGAGTAAAACATTTCATTTAATTAGAGAAAAAAGACCAGGATATGCATAACAACTAGGGAACTACGAGCCTTTGAGTGGGAATTGCATTAGTGTCACGCAAAGCCTGGAGCTGGAACTCAGTATTCTTCTGGAGGTGGAAAGAGTCCATGTGCTTTTCAGCTGGATGGTTGACTATGGTTAAGGTCCATTTCAATGCAGTCTTCCTTAGCCAGGAGATGAAGGACAGGAGGTCAGGATAGGGCTGTAGCTCCACACTCTTTTGGAGGCAGGTGAGGTAATTCTGGTTGTTTTAGTGAAATAAAGGACTTAAGAGTGGAAATTAAACTGAAGTCTTCCTTAGAGAAAGGAGGTGGGACAAGAGCTGGTACTAGGAAGGAGAGGTCAATCAAGAGTGTTTTGCAGTGGGAAGGGTCAATGTGCTTTATTGCTCAGTAAGGTTCATATTAGTTATGATTATGACTATGTTTAGCGAACTGAGCGCCTATACTAGAATCCTGCTCGAGCCAAGGAGACAGTATGTGAGTCCCAGAGACCAGCATGTCCTCCTTTGACTGGACTCCTGCTAGGCTTGGTGTTAAGGAAATGAAGGCCTTCAGAGTGGAAATTCCACTCCAGGGCTGCTTACCAGCAAAACAGCCATCATGGCACAGGTCTCTATAGTGCTGTGTGCTCTGTGTGGAGCTGTATTTTCTGCTTTGATACTTCTGGTGAAATCTATAGCTATTGTTTCAATTATTCCCTTCAAAATGCTGGAGCATAGATTTGTTATCACCCATAAAGATCATTGTATGACATAGAAAAATCAAATATTGATAGGATGCATCTTTTGTTCTTTAATACTTTTAGCATGTATTTGTGTATGTTTATGTTACATAATGCTTATTTGTAAGAAGGAAGTCTCCTTTGATGACTTTCCCTGGATCTGATTTCACTTAGTCCTTTGTTTGGCTTTACTCTTATTTCTAATCATGTTTGAATACAATCAATTCATGTTAATTCAACAGATATATTAACTAACATTTTACAGGCTTAAAGACAGGCAGAACACCAGATTTCACATGAGCTATCCAGACGGTCTTTAAGATATCTAGATCTGATGTCCATATGCAGGGTGATATCCAGGTCCAGGTAGAACTCTCTAAGCATTTACCAGTCTCCCCTCCAGCATGTTACTATATTGTAACATGCTGTACATTATCAGCCATATATTTATGCCCATCCTTCAGCAAATTTCTTGCTTACCTGTTTCTTGTACAGAAACTCTCATGAGAGAGAATCTAAACACAGTTCTCATGGTCAGTCTGTATTTTTTCCTCTATTTTTCAAGCTGTTCTAGAAAGCCTGTGAAATTGGAAGTTCTGATTATTAGCATAGTGTCCAGACTCTCTCAATTCCCCTGTAATTTGAAGCTGCTTTTTCTCCATAATTACTCCCATAAACATTTAGTTATTCTGAAAAGAAAGTTCCTTTTTAGATAAGGAGTGTGGTCACTGAATGTTAAAACTGCCAACAAAATGTTATTTCCTGTTCTAAGCACAGGGTGGTTATTGTCATCATTCAGATTCTATCATATAATGTATCTGCTAGAAAGCCTAACCTTCTGCTAGCAGAAATAAAGAGAACAGTCTTTCTCTGTATTTATGGAGAAATAGGTTGCTTTTAGCAATTGTCTAAGTTTGGTTTGTGCAATAATCCAACATTGCCTCCACTGTTATTTAAGACCAACGTGAAATGATGAATGAGATCACAGATATTTCTGGAAAAACAATGTACTTTTGTTCTTTGCCTTTCACCTTTCTAGTCAACAGAATAATGTGTTGGAGCTTAGGCTTACATGCCAAGCCTTTTCCAGATTGCAAAGCGTTCTGTGTTTTAGCAAATTCTTTTGCCCTCATTCTTGATTGAAGACACATTCAATAATCTGTGGTTGCATTTGTGTACAGTTTTCTTCTCACATTGGGTCAGTCTGCTATTATAAGCTGATGAGCAGCAGCATTAAGCCTCACAGATCACAGCCTTCTGGAAGGTCACACTCTTGGATCATACACAGACAATGTACCAATTGAGAGTAAAACAAGGGTTTCTGTGTTTGCTCGTCATTTCTGTGCACCTAGTGCCAAATGAAACACTCTTGTCTCTCCAGCATCTGCCCTGAACTCAGTTTGATCCTTGAAACTGAATTTGATCCCTTTCCCTCCCTCTTTTCCCCTTCTCCCAATAACACAGTTTTACCACTGAAGCAAGGAAGCTATCTTACCTCTGAATATAAATTTCCTCTTTGGTTTTCTGCAAAATGTAATCTTCAAATGTCAGCTTGGTGTTGCATGCTGTCTGACATTTTAATGTTCTTGTGAAGTTATGTATAGTTCTTTATCCTTTAAAATTATTTTTAAGGGATCAAAGTTAGCCTAATTCAGTGAATGGAGCTGATTTGAATTGATTGCAGTATGCAGTCCAACTCATCTCATAAAAACCCATGAATGCAGGATGCACTGTGCTTGTGCCAATTTTCAGAGAAGCAGCATTGTGTATCTTTAGCAGCCTGATTAAGGGTGGGCTGCTTAGAAGATGTCATCTCTCGTCTTTATTTTCATTTAGGTACCTATCATTCCCCAGATCAAGCATATGCAGTCCATGGTCCATATCCAGACCATATCCAAGCCGTGATGCTAGTAATTAAAAAACTGGACAACTCACAGTCACTCCTTTCAAAACAAATTCACAGTAATTCATTTCAAAACACAAGACTGGTCTCAAACTGATGGGCCCATCTCTGTTTCTCAGTTGACTGCAGAAATTCCAGCAACAAATCTCCTGCATAGCTTAAACACTACCAGAAGATTTCTGAAAGGGCATGCATAGAAAAAATACCATATTAAACTTACTTCCAGTTGCATTCAAGCAGTTTGTAAAGATCACCGTGTGTATGTCTCATAGGAACAGAGGCAAACTTCTTCCTCAAAGCTTTGTTTTCTGAGACATTTATACTTCTGTACAAAACCCAGGTGACACCACATGCACTGCATGGCTCTTGTCAGCAGCTCAGGCAAGAGGAATGCCCTGTGTCCTGGGAGATGTGTGTAGGAGACTAGTAGGGATGAAGCTAAAACAGAAGGTATGCTCCAGGAAAGCCCCTGGAGTGTTCAGCCTGTGGGATCAGACTAGAGGTAACCTAAGATAAACCTTCAAAAGGTATCTAGTGTATCTGCTGGAGTCTCAGCACCGTGGTTCACGCAGTAAATCCACTCCTGTTGGGCTTCAGTACTTTCTAATGTAGTCTTAGCCTGTGAGGACCAGGAGGAGCCTGTTTAGGAAATTAAACAAGCCTGGATTGCATAGCCTAGCAAACTAAAGGGGAAGAAGGACATCTTCTTTTTTTTTTCCTGTTATCACAGTGGGAAGGAAGATATTAAACTGAAGGATTATCACTGCTGTACACAAAGGATACCCACTGTCCCTGAATAAAAGCTGATGCAAATTAGAAAAGTTCTGCCCATGAAAGCAGTAGGATACTGGAAAAGTGTTACTGTTAAGAGTCACTGGAGGCATACTACCTAACTAACTTGTTTTAAAATGAAGCCTGTTCAATTCATTGATGGAAAAATTGGGTGTAAATCTCAATGAAAAAGGCTTTTCCAAAGAAATACTACATACATTGACATATGATAATCCCATGAAAATAAATTTTGCTCACTGTGTTCTAAATGATCTTCAGATTATTTTGTATTATTTTTATATAATTCATGGAAATGAGATGTACAAGGCCACCATAAGTGATACAAAAAAAATTCTAAGTTTGAGAGTAAGGATTTATTGTAATATATACTAAGGCTAAGACTGAATAACTGGTTAAGGACTGTGAGTCCATCTACTCTTGAGAGTCAATGGAGAATGGCTGGTGCAGAGAATATATGGCAATTTAAGCACCAACCCTCAGAATACCTCTCCCATATGAAGTGTCTATATTCTAAAAAATCAAAACTCTAACAATTATTAATCACTTTGAAAATGTTAGCTGAACTTTTCATTCATTTCTATTTACAAAAGCAGCCAACTATTCTGTTTTTTTCCTACCTTCTATAGTAATTTGATAGTTCTATAGAAGGACTGTGAACCAAATCTGAAATTCTAATTCATGTCTACAGGTGGAAGGCAGAAATTGCCTATGAATAATACTATTTAAATCAACTTCTTGAGAAGTAGGTAAGACACTAACCTGAGTAGTAAAGGGATATTGTCATGTGGAAAACACATGTTTCTGCCTGAAAACATTGTACTACAATTCATGATTAAGATTACTCTAGTTAATGACAATTTTCTCTATTTGTTAACTTGTTCATTTGATGCCTATTTGATGCCTTAGAAAGTAATTCTCTGAGCAGCTACCAGGGCTCTGCTGTAACATACAAATGTTTTATCCACTCTCTTGTGAATGGCCAACCAGCCTTGGCACAGGCAAATATGATCATGACCTAAGGGACAAGAGTGCCTCTGCAGTAGATACATATGATTGGAGAGAAGATGTGCAGGGATCTCAAAGAGTTCAAGAAGGCACCTCCTTCATGGATCCTTATGAAGAACTAAAGTCCTGGCAGGGCCCAGTGAGGCAGAAAGGGAAATCAGAGGGGAACCAGAGTCCCTCTGAGTGCTGCATCCAGAGCACGAGCCCCTGACCCTCTCTAGCCTTTTAGTTCATGCTCTGCTGACCACCTCACTAGCACAGATCTGTCCTGTGTGGGAAAGGGGTGTGCAAGGAATCACTTGTGTGACTGGACATGTAAGGTATAGTCTTTAACCGCAACCAGCAACATGAGCTCTAAGGAGTTTCTACTCTCGTGTGCCAAAAAGCTGCCACCTCCTTTCTCACCAAAGTCTTTGGCATAGCTCTTGTGCTTGTGAGAAAATGTGGTCAACTGGGTCAGCAAACTAATCTACACCAAAAATAACCTGCAAAATTATAGAAGACTGGACACATGGCCTTGGTGTACCACACTGCTCCGCACACAACTAGGAACTGGCTGTAGAGATACTCTCTCAGGGACAGAATAGGGTTTCCTTAAGCCAGTTTGTGTTTGCAAGGAAATGCAAAGAACCGTAACCAGAGTTGTTCCACCTTGCTGTGAAGGCACACTCTGAGATGTCAGCTTAGTGGCAAAAGATGCTTTTTCAATTCCTTGCTTATAATATGAACTAAGGATTGCATGCTTTCTACTGTTACAGATAGGAATGCATACAGAGAAAATAAAAAACAAAGAGAGGGCAAAAATGGTAACACTTCTGTGATTTTTTTTAAACATAATCTTTTCTTTTTTATAAATAACTCACTGAGAAATTCTGCAAGAAAAACAAAAACCTTTGTTTAGGTTTAAAGAGAAGCAATGTAATTAGCAATCTTGGCATTAAAAGCATTTTAGAAGCTTAATGGACCCATGGAAAGAACAACAAGCCATTAAAATACTAAATTGTGTAGATGATGTATTCTGGTATCAGCTGCTCTGTGATAATGATAAGGTCTGAATTAATATTAGTTTATAAGCAGAAGCATATTTTCTGTGATTTAAAATGCACTGTATTTAGCTGTAAAATTAATGTGCATTTATAGTAATATCACAGATTTCTTGCTTTGCTATACTGTAGACAAGTTACAAATTCTATAAGCTAAATTATGGCCCAGTGATTTAGCGAGTGATTAATCTAAACATTAAATCAAATAAGCAGCTAAAAAGAAGTTAACCTCAGATGCAACCTATGTAATCAGGACAGTATTGATTTTCTACTAATATTTTGAATTGAGAGCTATTTTCTTTTCTCCATTTGAGCATTCATTTATGTCATTTGTTATATAATCTGTGTGTATCTGTTTTGTGAGAATTTCATAATTAAGACAGTTAAGTGAATCTATTCAGAGACAACTTCCCTTGTACTGCAGTAGGAAACAAATTTACCTTTTATTTCTTCCACCATCATTCAATTTAATATGCCCATGGTTGCATGATAAATTTCCACAATATTTTAAATGAAATGTCAAGTTCGTGGGGTTTATCTGTAGGTAGAATGTTCTTTTCGGTGTGGTTGCTTCTGTGAGGCATATAAACTTCAGCCACAATGTTTAGGCTGATTAGATGGTTAAGTGTTTCTCAGCCCTTAAGTACCTCTTGCTAAGCAAGTTAGATATAGTCCAAAACTGAAAAAAAATAAAATAATAAAAAAAAAAAGTTTTCTAGTGTTCTGTTAATGCATAATGTGACACAAATTGGTTGTTATTTCATAAAATCAAAATCTGTCTAGAACATGTTCAGAGAGCTGCAGAAATAACCAGGAGAAAAATGGTATCACAAAGTAAATAGATTTTAACCGGCAATTGGATTCAACAAGGCAAGTGTTTTCTAATGAGTACTGCTTCTTACTCTTCAAAGACCAGTGATTATCTTGCCATGTTATTTCTCAAGTAGAGTTCATTTTGATGTTAAGACAAATTCACACTCTACATTTATATGTGTATCGAGTTATTTTTCCATCTATTGTGCCTTTTTCTCATGATGGGTCTCAAAGCTTAGGAAATTAGGTGTTTTTTTTCTGATTCCTTTTGCACAGGGGTAAAATGGGGGAACACGGAAGGGAGAAATTTCCTCTCTTTTTTTTCCCTCGTCTTACACAGCTCCACGGGGATGCCACTTCTAACACCTGGGTAGGGCAATTAGCATCACACACCCTCACAGCAAATTGGACACCAAATTGGACACAAGAGATTTTTCAGTCCTGTGCAAAGACTCACATATCCACCTGAGGTTAACAGAACCAAAACACACCAGCCCTGTCTGCTCAAAAACAGCCCATAGTCTTCTACCTCAAAATATCTCACACTGCTCGTTTTCTGGAGATTTTCAAAACCCGCCTGGATGGCACCCTGTGCTTTAGGTGTCGCTGCTTGAGCAGGAGGTTGGACTAGATGATGTCTAGGGGTCCCTTCCAACTTAAACCATTCTGTGATTCTGTGATCTCTGGAAACATTCTGGCTTTCTGTTTGAAAGAAGACTGATATGTGTCCAGTCCTTGAAGAATGACCACTATGGTAAGGCATCTGATGGGCTGTAGCAAGAGGATTTACCTGAGCAGTGGAGCCCCAGGGCTGCATATGTTGTGCTGTTCAAAATAGTGGTGGCTGTTGTGAACATGGGTACATTTTTCTGGAAGGTGGTTTTTAGGTATGGAGATTTTATAGTTAATGCATACTTGAAACCAGAGGTCAAGAAGTAGAAACAAGAAAGATATGCCTCTTCATGCTGTTCTGTGTGTTTGTTCATTTTTCAGGAAAATAAAGGAAAGTTTGGAGTGCTTTCCAGTCAAGCTCAATAACCTGATCCACACACTCGTACAGATGTCAGTAACAGGCTCTGCCAAGCCTGCAGCTCCAGAGACTGTTCCCCAAGAGTGGATCATGCTGGATTCAGAGAAGGCAATTGCAAGAGCAACCATTTTAGGGTTCAACAAAAAGCCTGACTCTGTGTGTATTATTTTGTGAGCTTGCCCTCATTTACCTTGATCTTTAGCCACTCTTCCTTCTTACATACTTTTCTTCCTTTGTTGTTTAAGATGTGTTTGTACAGCATTGGAAGGATCACAGAATAAGCAGCAGTGCCACAAGCAATGAGATACTGGAGAGAAATAATGCCAGGCAGACAGCTATTAGCAGGGAGCCATTAAGGAGAACAGTTCCTGCCCTATAGTGAAAAATAAATCAAGAGCTAATTAAAGCATCCAGAAGGAAAGCATGGCACAAAATCAGGAAGCCTAATAGAAATCAGAAGCTGTTATATGATGCTTTAATGGTGCATTATTAGTTTTCACACACTGCAGTGATCTCTCAGTGTTTGAATTGTATGCTATCCAGGCAAGTTTCTCTTTCTGTACAGCAAAGACTATAAATTACGAACTGAATTCCCTGGCACTTGGCACTACATTAAAGAAAGGTTTTTCTTTGTTAAAATCACCCTATATTTTCTCTTGTACTTTTTTTAATGTGATTCTCTGATCATTTCTCTTTCTGCTGTTTCCTTTTTCTCAATACAGCTGTATCTAGTCCAGGTGGTGCAAACCTGCAGTGTGGTCACTTTTGTGGAAAAATCATTTCACCAGTTCGCAAAGCTTCACAGCCATCTCCAGAAGCAATTTCCATCACATACCCTCCCAGAGTAAGGCAGCATATTAGTGAATATTATTCTGCTGTTAAATGATTCTTTCTGTGCACAGAAAAAAATGTGAGAAAATGTATGGTAGATGTATTTTTAGAAACACAATGGAAATGCAACATAGTCTATCAAGCTTTTTATTCAGACCAGAAGAAACTGAATCATAGACTATTGTGACAGTCTACTTTTATATATTTTATTGTTCCTTTTTTAATGGGAGGGATTGGGGGTGACAGCTGTAACAGCTATGGGCCTGATGATACATCTATTTCTGAAATAAAAGGCTAAATGGTACTGACCTCATTAAAAGCATGGTAGAGCCTTTAGTAGCTTTTATTTTTGCATGATGCTGGTCAAAACTCCTAGACAGATCAGTATTTTAAAGCAATAAAGGAATTTTCATAGATAAGAACAAAAGCAAGCTCATCTCTGGTGCTGGCAGGCATGATCCACTTCTTTACCACAGATGCATGTACTGCCCAGCTGAGAAGTATCTGATAATCTTACGTGTTCTGGCCCCTCAACATGTTGCTCACAAGGCCACAAACTTCTGAACCAGTGGTGGCATTCCCCCATGCTTGTGAGAGGCATTCACTTAAATGGCTTTAGATTGGTTAATTTTAGAGAATCTCTCCCTTACTTAAGGGATTTGATCTACTCCAGGTAACTTACTATGACTGGTCCATATGACCAGGTTGCAGTGGTTTGTCAGAATCTAGATTTTGCTAAAAACTGAAAATACTTCAGTCATTATTTTGATTCAGACCCATTTTTACCCTAACTGTAAAGAAAAATATTTAAATACGTAACTATTTATGATATTTTTTCCTATAAGCACAGACCTTTAAAGGGATAAATATTTCATTTTAGAAGACATAGATCTCAGAAAGCCTGTACTGATTTTCAAAATCATTGCTAGTCATTTTTTGTGTAAAAAGTTTACCATAAAATCACTCACAATATTTTAAAAGCAAAAGAGAATTCCAGAACTTAAAGAAAGTTCATCTACAGATGCTGAGGCTTTAAGAGGTCTTTAAGAGGTTCAGAATTGTTAAAATTCAATCTCACCAGTAAGCTGTCACTACATGACTTTGTATACCAAGACTATATTAAAAAGAAAATCTATATTTGACATTCCTTTAAGGAAATGTTCATCAATGCTAAATAGTTTTGTTGGGGCTTGTTTGTTTTTTAATGGAGTTCTGTTAGTGTCAAGTTTTTATGTGCTTTATTATTTTATGCTAGTAATAAAAAGGCAACTTGTTTTTCTAGGAAGTTATTGGAACTGCCATACCATATCAG
>JAVCKT010000369.1:2049-17837 GCA_032273925.1 Rhynchotus rufescens | reverse complement strand
AAATGAACCCCAGGCTCTTTCCCAAAATTAGCCCAGTGCTCTTGCTTTCCTTTTGACTCACAAGAAACAGAATAGAAAAAAAATTAAACAAGTCATTACCTATATTTTAAATACTTGAAGCAGAGAAAGCTCTTCAAGTAAAAGACTGAGCTAAAGAAGTTTAATAAAAGCAGTCAGCAGTGCTCCTCCTTCTCTCCTGTTACTTGTACAGGAGGGTCTTGCAGAAGGATTTAAAACACACACATTTCACGTCCATATGGAGTGTGAAGGAATGCAAATGTGATATTGGATCCATTGGGCAGAGCCACAGAGAGAGAGGAAGAACATTTTGTTTGCTAGGAAAGTTGGTGAAAAGAACCAACTTTCACAAGAACAAAAATTTGTGTAGTCAAAACATGAATAAAGCCTCCAGGTGCATCTCTTTGGATTTGTTTGAGTGCCTTGAGCACTCCCGTTCCTCCTCGCGTCACCATGTCGTGCCCTCCAGCAGACACAGGTTCGCCATGTCATGCCCCTGACAGACCTTTGCTCAAGAGCGGGGATTCCCTGCATTCCCTCTGCATCCACTCTGTCTGCACCAAACACATCTCATTCTTCCTTGGACTAGCCCAGAAATTTCATGGACCTGCTATGCACTGAATTGTCATTCATGAGCTTAAAAAGGAGCAGGTGACCAGACTAGGATCATATGCATCCTCATCATGGAGTTTCTATATATGTTTCTATATATGTGGGGCACAGAAGATCATCACATAACAACTACTCTTTCTGCACCTGCCTACAGACAAGGCAGTAGTAGTAGTACAGGAGGCCATAGGTGTGCCTCTTCTCTTAGTGGCTTGTGAATGCTCTTGGAGTTCTGGGAATTATTAACAGCTTCTCAAAACTGTTATCCACAGAATCCAGAAATCCCCAGATTCTGTGCAGCCACGCAGCTGATGAAGGGCCCATAAGAGAAATGCACAGGATGCTGAGATGGGAGAGCAGGCACCCTCAAGCGCCTCCCTGGGAAGTCTGCAGTGGGGCAGCACCAGTTCACAAAACTGAGGTGGTTACTGTGTTTTTACTTATTGTGGTTATATAGCTTTATTAAGGCTATAGTTAGGTAGGAAACTAACTGAAGCTTACAGGATTAGTGACTTCTGTGTTTTATATTGAGCAGAGAAAATAAATATATATAAAATTACATATAGGAAAGGGAAAGCATTACATTCATAAAAGAGAATGGAAACTAAGCATGCGAATAATACTGAGCAAAAGCCTCAAATATACCATAGTTTTAGATTCTCAAAACTCTTTGTGTACTAGTGTATTGCATATTTTAAAAAGCTCATAAATAAATAGACATGCCTACAAACAGGATCAATGTATTTGAATAAGCCAAGTTCCTTATATATAATATCTGACACAACATATGTTTATCAATAGGTGCATTTTGTGAAAGATTATTTTTAAATCCTAGGTGAGGTTTCTTCCTCATATATTCTCTGTGTATGCTATGCTTTGTTGCATATATTTTCCTCTAACTTCATTTTGTTCAGAAGGAAAAAGGTAAGAAATCGTGAATAGATTTGCCAACAGATTTGCTGTATATTGGTCTTTCTCATAAGAAAGATACAGTCTATTAAAAAATGAAAACATATTTGCAGAGTCATTTCAGAAGAACTTCACTGCCACAGTAAATTTGTTCTCATTGCTTGCAAACTTATTTCATCTGTGCAGGGATGTTCTGCACATTTGAAGTAATAAGTGTCATCTTTGAAGACCTTTGAGTGTGTTGAAGAGTGAAATAATCAGAACTAACTGCTTCTCTAGAGTGAATCTTCAATAGCAAAAGAAGAAAAGGAAGGATAGTAGGAAAAAACAACACTTTATTTTCTTCCTGAAATGCAAAAATACTTCCCTAAAGATATTACATATGGTTTTGAAAACAACTCAACCTTTCGTTAAATTAAATGAAAATAAATGTACTTTCTCAAAGTATCTTTAAAAGAGTAAGTTAAAGCTCATGCATGTGAAGAAAAATCAAAACAGAACTGAGAAAAAAGAAAAAAGTGACATCAGAATTAATGAAATAGCCATTTTCTTAATGAAAAGCTGTTAATGGATTGCTTCAGTCTCTGAAAGCATAGTTTTCAAACTAGATATTTTACCTGCATACTCTGTGATCTTATACGTTTGATTAATTAGATGGTTGTTGTGACATGATTTTCTTCTCAGAGGTCAGAATGTTATGATTTTCTGATTTTCTGCATAGGTAGCAACTGTATAGACAACTGTGAATAACATCATACTATAAACTCATAAAATATAGACAAAATGCACTTTTGCAATTGCTACAACTCTCACTATAATAGGCTTCGTACTTTGAGCATTAATGTCCATATTTATAAACAATTTTGCCACAAAATATCATAGACCTTGGAAGGACAACATGAGATATGCTTTTTGAGTAGTAGCTTCCCAGAAATGCAGAGGAAAAAAATAGATCTTTTCAGATAAATGCAGAAGTTTAACGTGTGGACTCCCCAAGTCTTATCAATGAAAATGGTGCATAATCTCCAGAAAAATGGATTGTCTTCCTTGACTTTTGGAAGAGGAAAGATTAAGCTATTTTTGCTCTGACATTTGTAAGAAAGTTTTATCCTTGTGGAAGACACGTTCATATCAACTTCAACACTGACAGTCGAAGTAAAAGAATGAAAAGAGACATTTTGATGCCTGAGATAGAATATTAACGAACTCAGTCTTGACAGTAAATCAAAGCAGATGCAAACATAAAAACTATTATGAAACAAAGTCTTGCCCACCAGGATTTCAACAGTATATAATTCTAATTCATCTCATGCTTTTAAAAGACTGATTTACTAAGTAATGTTATTTATTTCAACACTATTTTCTCTGCATGATACCAGCATAAATGAGGAGAATTTAGCCTATGCTTATGGAAAACTTATTGTTATAGAAGGTAGAAAGTACTGGAAATATTCCTGGGATTAAAGTGATAAGCAGTGTAGATATGGATATAAAGGATGAATAGAGCCATAGTACTGGCAGAATGACTTTGGAAAAAATACAATAACCTTTAGTATAAACTTTTTTAAAAAAGAAAAATAAATCAAATTTTCTAATGCTTTGTTACTTATATGAAATAAGATTTTTTTGATCACTTCGAGGTGCTGTGTTTTCATTATGTCAATCAAGATAGTCAGTCAGATCTCTTACATACTCTTTTCATCAAGCAGAAGGAAATCAGATGCTTGAATAAGTGAGAGAAAATAAATTTCCTTAAGCAACCAGTCAAACAAGTGATATTTTCCCATATATTGTTTTCGTTTATTACAGCTTCTACAGTTAATTGTACAATGAGGATGAAGAGGAACATGAGAGGGCCATGATTCTCTATAGTGTACTTAATCCTCCATCATGTAACAGAACTATTTAACATTTGAATCTTCTTCTGCACTTCTATTTTCCTTCTGTTCCCTTTGAATGCAGTCAATTTAAGCTGATGTTTTCAGATAGCAGTTAAAAGCATACCTTTCACGTAAGCTTCATATATGGCAGCCATTCCCCTCAGAGCAAAAACTGGGAAGGTTCACAAGGAATTTCAGAATCTGTTTCCTAAGTCATGCTATGTTTTCTAATAGCAAGTAATTGCTATATATATTCGGTCGAACAGCTTGTGCTGCATAAAATATTACATGTTTTCAATCACTCCTCTTGTACAAGTACTTTAATTAGATAAGAATACAGTAATATGTCAATAAGTTGATCAAAGCCTAGATATTTTCTTTCAGAGACAAATACAAGAGTTTTTTTGCAAGCTACAAGATATTAGTGAAATTCAGAGATAAACTTTGAATGAGGAAGCACTTTTGCAAAACTTTTGAAAACATTTCAACCTTTTTTGGGCTTACACTTTATGACCTTTCCCTCCCTAACACCAGTGGGTGTAATCTTGCAGAATGTTCTGAAAATTTAAACTACTTGAGAGGTATAGCTCTTTTTTAACTAAAATGATAATCTTCGCTTAATGAGATTATTTTTAAAATGGTCACCTCTTCTTATACTTATCAAGACGTAATGGAAAGCTAGTGTTTGAAATGCTCAGGGATCTTATCTCCAGCAGTAAACAACAATGAATATTTTAGAAGTATGATATCTCTAAAATAGATAACATGAATTTACATAATATGCCAGCCAAACAAGCAAATTACACCAAATTCCACTTCCTATTTGGATATTCTCTTCATAGAATATAATAGACATTAAGAAAAAAATCTTAGTGTTCTTAGTATTTTGTAATTTACTCAATAGAAAGAATTAAAAAATTCTTAATTGTATATACTCAAAGTATTGGATCTCCAATATTTTTTGATTTGTATAACAGTTTGTCTGGTGACCTATAATCTACACATGCATAAAGGATAGTAAATGCTAAGTATAAAACCAAAACTTATTCTACTGTGATCAGACTCTTTTGTTTTAATAGTGTCTTGCTTCAAAAGTGCGGTACTTTAGGCAAGCTGTCATTTTGTACAATGGTTTGTTTTAGAACAAGTATAGAAAATGGATTCAAGATACTAAAAACTCTATGAGCCATGCTAAAAAATGAATAAAATGGTTCCTAAAATCTCCTGTGTTGCCAGTGCTCATGGACAATGCATTCCTCTCCATAAGTACAGGGATTGTCTCCTGTGAACTATGAAGGCAGTCTCTGGAATTCTAGAAGATACATTGTTTCATACTGTTAAGATATTAAGTGATGAAATTAAAAAGTCTGTAAAACCTTGTTATTTTAAAGTCTTCTGTCATGCACAGTATTATAACATATGCTTTGTCATTCTCCAAGAGCAAGATCTGCTTCGTTTTCAGGCAATTCTTTCTTCTCCTTTTTCTCTCCCACTCCTTGTCGCTGTTAGGAATGTATTCTTCTACCTAGGTCGGGCACTGGAAAATAACTTTTTTTCAAGATTTGATGTTTAAAAGATGCATGTATTTTTTCCTTAATATTTCATATTCTACATGCTCTGAAGATGTAGAGTTTATTTGTTCTATAGATGATAGTTTGATGTCTTAAAAGCTGTTTCTTGATTATTTATTATTTTATGCTTTCTAAAAAGCTTTTTTATTAGATGTCTGGATTTCTTATTATTATTTTTCTCAGTGGCTTGATGAAATAATCTTTCAGAGTAACAGACTTTTTGTGCATCATTTTTATTTTCTTCTCTTTGCTCCGATAGTCAATATTGTATAAATCAGATCTCATAATCTAGTGCAAAGCTAGTACATACTGTTGAAAAAACTGACATCATTGTACCTGACAAGTTGAAATTCCTCTTGTCTTACTATATTACTTGTCTTACTATATTCTTGTCTTACTACATTATTTAGGAAATAGCACTTGGATCTTATCCAGTTCTTATATTTACCGATTTTTATTCTGTGTGAATTCCTGTTGTATATATGGACTTTGCAACTGTTTGATCCATCCAAAAAAGAGAATAGTGTGACAAAAGGCAACAATAAGCAATTCCATTCAGTTCTATTCTTGGAGTCATTCTTAAATATAGATCCATGTTGGGTCATGTATCTCTTAGTTTGTCCTCTGAAAGTTCATTTTTATTTTGTATCTGTGTAAAGCAAGTATCACAGAATTTTCATCCTCATTTAGTTTTGTATGTCATTGCATTAAAAGAGCAATGAAGGCAACAGACCAAGCAGGTGCTGAGAGAAGTCTAGTTAAGACCGCAAGTTTTAATGAACAAATAAAGAAAACATGATATCTGCATTACAGGTTGCTATAAGCAACTTACCAGTAAGCAAAATTACAAAAAGGAATGAATTAAAATCTCCATAAAACTTTTTGTCACTCCAATCTGTAACTGGATAGAAATGCAAAGATATCTCCTAAAATTGTTGTCCACAAAATGATTTTACATCATCAGTGCTTAGGCACATATAACTTGTCTCACACTGTACATCTGTACATACAAGGAGAAACAAGTCTGTATGCCTTTCCTATCTGGCTAGTTAAGCTATAATTAGCATATAATCTATCTGAAGAAGAAACCATTTCTGTCTAGGACATAAAGTTATTGGCTTTCTATTTAAGTATTTTCATAAAGAAGCCAAATTCTCCCCAAGCATTTTTAATGGAGGAAAAAGAGAGATTTGGCCACAGAAACACCTACTTTTGATTTGATTTCATTTGATTTGAGCAGTCAGTGCTGCATCTGCCCATAATACTGTTCATTTGCTGTTACACCTGTTGGCTGGAGAGAAGCTCATACCTGGACTGAAAGCAATCTGTGATGTTAGAATTACATTGATGTAGATAAAGTAGGATCTGTGTGATTATCCTTTTCTAAGAATTTTGCTGTAAGTGCTATTGGAATTCCAACAACAGTAGGTGATAATTTGTTAAATGAGATGTACAGTCTTAGCAGAGGAATTATAATTAGATATCTTACTTAATGCCCACAGATGTTCTACAATCATGAATAATATCTCTATCAGATTCTTATAAATTACAATAAATAATCACTTCTCTCTCTCTCTCTCTTTCTTTTTCTTTTTTTTTTTTTTTTTTTTTTTTTTTTTTTTTTACGATATATCCAGTACAGATTTGGCTTTACTAATAACAGAATTATCAGAAAGGTCCCCCTGCACACATTAGACCATAGGCATTTCTAATATTTTACAAATTTTACTGAGTTCCTTTAAGAATCTGATTTTTAAAAGCTGTTTAGAGACAGTTAAGGTGGAAGAAATTTAGTACCTACTTAATCTTTGAATAAATTTCCTGATATATTCCTTTCTTTTCTTCCCTCAGCGTTATTTATTTTGTACATCTACAAAATGCCAACTTGAAGGAAGTTGTGCTATTTTACTGATGTACCTGCATTTTGAGCTTTTAAGGGCTGAATTTAACATAGAAGTACTCTGAAAGGGTTTAAATAGTGAAAATCCTTCAGATAAAACAACGTTCCTGGTAGCCACATATAAAAATATTTTACTTATTTGAGTCCAGATCCTCACATTGCATAAATAAGGATAATTGAGAGCAAATGTTTATAGCTTTCAGCTGTTGTCAGAAAGACAAAATAATTAGACTGATTGCTATAACCTTGTAACTCTTGTTTGTGCAAATAGTAACTATAATAATCTTGGACTAATTATATGAATATTTATGCTACAAGGCTAAGTTCCTTGTAATGTAATTACACCTGTAGTTACTTGAAACAGAAGGAACTCCTTGAGCATCTTTCAAGATTAGCAACCAATACGGTAAAGTTCCAAGGTACATTTTAGTCCTGCTTTGCCATTTAAAGTGTTATATTGAAGCATATGTTTTATTGAAGCACATTTGACTTACAAAATGTGATTATAGTACAGCACTTAGTAAAAATGTCTAAAACACTACTACAAACAGAAAATAAGGACAACAAATTTGATATCCTTCCAGACTAGTCCCAGTGTAAAGGTCTGCAACTGAAAATTACTGTATTCTTGGAATTTTAGCAATTACATCAGAATCATAGAGTATGGGATTTTGCTTTTTTTTTTTTTTTTTTGTTGATCTAACAGCACATATTTCTATCTGTCTATCAATACCTACCCAACATTAATTTAACAGGTTATAATAAGCTATAACAGTTAACAAAGAATTATTTATTCACAGAATGAACTTTGATATATTAAAGCCATGTGACATTATTTTGTTAGTCTGCCTTTTTTAGGATTATTAATGCCTAGTGTAACTTGTTTGTCACCCATGCTAGGATGTGCTAAGAGATGTGAATGCTGTAATTTGTCATAATTTAACACTGCACTTTTCTAAATGATAGTGAAATGATAAAAAGTGGAAAGTAGAATCTAACTTTTGTGTTCATTTGACAGAAATACCTAGACTTCCTTATTCCAAAATAGTAATGTTTGACTTTCTTGGTCCAGGATCTGCCTAAAAGCTTCCTTGACTGGTTTCTTCATGAATGTTCTATTTCTTTTCTTGGCTCAAAGCAATTCTTTACTGCATTTTGGCTTTTCCCCTTCTCCTCCACTTCTTTGCCAGTAAATATTGGGACTCCTGCTTCAAAGGGAGTACTTAGGAGAAGAGGATCTGCAGGAAGTCAAAATACATTCTGGCAACTGAAGTAAAAGACATGCTGTCATGAACCAGAAATCATGGTAATTTCAGTATTGCTTGTGGTTTGGTAAAAAGGGGTTAATTGGCCCATTGATTTTTGGAAGGATATATTTCTTGCAAATGAGGTTGAATCATGCATTTCTTGCATAATTATATTGCAGAAATCCATCCACACTAAACTAAAACCTTATGCCACAACATAACATTCTAAACTCTGTAGAGATCATGTACTGGGAAAAAAAAATCATAAATGGTTAATTTACTTTTTTTAAGGTAAACTGTAGTATTTTTCATTATTTTTTCATAATTCAGGGTCTTCATGACTGAGTACCATCATCCTGACCCAGAAGAAAAAATGATTATTATTCCATGAATGCTACTGCTTAATATAAGAGTATCTAAAAATTTCACTGTTGTCCCATTAAACAATTGATACAGCTTCAGCATTGAGTGCATGCCTTGGCTTCAGTTTAAAGCAATGCTTGCCACATTTAAAATAAAAAGTGCAATAAATCCATGAAGTGAAATCCTAATATCATTTACTTTTTGTTTCAAGATAGTGCTAATTATTATGTGAAATAAAACCTTGACAATTAAGTTTAAAGTAGGTTTTTGAAAACTTTTTAAGGCATTTACTCTTCTCAGTGATCATCTGACAGCTTGATCTAAAAATGTCAAATTATCAAAGTCAAGAAATAAAATTGAATAAGTATGATTTTGGTTCATCAAGACATTTTTTGCTTTGACATTTTATGATTCCTCCTTTCTATCTTCCTACTGAGGTTTCTAAGAATTTGTGGTAAATTTATTTTGAAAAAAAGGAATTTACTTTTAAAAATTCAGAATACTCATTTTTATAGCTGTATCATTGTAAATGAGGACTTAAATCTTGAATTCATGAATTTCCAAATAAAAAAGAAAAATCATTCAGTAGCTCATCAGAAAGAGAATGTTTTAGTCTTATATGTCCTTATATTGTTTTTTTCATGAAGTTCTTCTTTCATATGTCCTTAACAACTATAGATATTTTTTTTCCTCTGATCATTATTCATTGAGAACCATATTCAGTTATGAATGCACTTGAATCTCTTTTCTCCTTCCATAGCTTTTTTACCTCATTAAATATGATATGCAGTAGAAATAGACTATGCAATCTCTTGCATGAACAATACTTCCAGTATAAGTAACATTTTCAAGAACATTTAAGACTGTACTGAAAGCAGAATTTTGCATCCTAAATCACTAGAAATACCTTGAAAATTGTAATCACTTAGGACTTTAGTAATGGTTTAGTAGCATTACTATATATGTGTCACATTTTAATTGGATAAATTTAATTCTCTCTCCTTAAAATATTTCCTGTTCCATTTTGATGTAATAATGTTGTATGACCTCATTTTTTTGCACTTGTTGAACATTAAATTCCTTCATACAGAAGTTAAATATTCAAAATATCTTGAATTTAATATACTTTTTTTTAGTGAATAATTTCCTTATTCTTTAGATAATTATACTCAGCCCATTTGTGCCTCTTTACATATTTTGAAAACTAAGGGAAATTAAAATAAAAGAATTACACACCAGAAGGCTGATGGCTTTCCTCCTTTTTTTTTTTTCTTTTTAAATTTCACTTCATGAGTGAATTTTCTTTGCCTTTTAAAATCTGGATCTGAGGACACTCCCTCTCTGTTTGTAACATACCATATTTCAGAGTTTATTTCATAGACCAGATTTTTTCCTGTTGACTTCTAGAGATTATTAGTATGTCCCTTGCCGCTATTCTAATATAAATACTAAATGTTTAGTTACAGAGTGACTCATTGATCACAGCCAAATAATATATAAAAAAGTGTGATTTATATATGTTAATCCTGAATAATTTTAATTGTTTTTTTAGTGAATCTGGTTTTCAGAGATTCTAAGAAACAATTCTCCATGACTTTTACATGAAGTTTGCAATACTTAGTATTTCAGTAAAATAAGCCCATACTTCCTATTTTGCTATTTGTTTCAGATGCATTGCGCTCCTTAGGGATGAGGTCTGCTGCTTTCCCAGTGCTTACTTTAGATGTCACTTGTCTCTACAGCCTGTACTAATTCTATATATTTTATCCCTCCAGAGAAAATAATATTCAGTTGCTACAACCTTTAGCTAAAACACATTTGGCTCTACCTTTAGCTTCACTGTGGTGTGCAGATTATTTCTCATTGTTAATGTCTGAAGGAAATTAATGTCAGAAATTTGGCCGAAATAGTATTTTGTTGGCTTGTCAGTATCTATCCAGGTATGTACTCTTCCAAGTGCTTCTAAAAAAATTAACTGTGTAGAGAACTGTTGTCCTGATGACTGCTCATTCTTAGGGGAATCCATGAAAAGGAAAAAAAAAATGAAGAATGCACCTCTGTTGAAAAGCCATCAATAATCATGCCCCAAGAAATCATCTAGAGGAAAAGCTTCAAATTACTAAGGCTCTTGTTTTTAACAGCGTTTTGTTAAAAGTCTGACTTTTTTTGATCACTTTTTGCTAATATTGCAAGTATTTCTTAGGTGTCTTAGTGGACGGTCCATGTCAGTGTTCAAGAAATGCGTAGATGAGGCACTTGAGGACATGGTTTAAGAGGCATAATGGCAATGAGTTTATGGTTGGAATTGATGATCTTGAAGGTCTTCTCCAACTGTAGTGATTCTATGATTTTATGGAACAAAAGCAAAATCTTCCCTAAAATAGATTTCATTTAGTGTACGCAGTAATATTTGTAAGTAATTACACATTAGATTCACAAGGAGAAGTTAAAAGGAAATGTAGACAGAAATGTTTCTATTCCTTTGCTTAGTCTTCTACAAATGTGTGATTATACTTGCACAGTGATTTTCATTTACTGTCTGATTTTCATCATGATTTCCTCTGCTATCTATACAAAGCTAGAAATCATTAGGTAGGCACTCTTTTTAATTCAGCTTTGAATCGACAATTTAAGTTTTTCTTTAAATGTTTTCATTCGGTTTGCACCTTTGTCTGCCATAGATTAAACCATGAAAGATTGTTTTTGACAGTCATACACAAATTTATAATCATTTAAAGAAGATAGAGTTATCAAATTTCTTTATTTTCTAGATCCAGACAAGATTAAAAAGGAAATTATAGGCACACTGTGTTAAAGCTGAGTACTAAACTCTTGTTTTATGCTTGAAAGATTGAAGTATTTAATTTTAAGAGTTTTTTTCATACATTTTACTATATTGGAAAGGAGATTATTGTCCTTTGAAACGAAAAATCATCAAGATGCATCTGGCATCCTTATCTGCTTTTATGAGCATAGCTATCACAGCCAAGAAATTATATTTTTTCCTTCACTTTTCTGGTTTAGAATTTTTTATTATTATTGATAACTGAGAAACTTTTACTTTTTTTTTGGATTTCTAAACTTTTTTTTTGGATTTCTAAGTACAGGAGTATATCTCCTATTGCAATTTAGATAGTTATGAAATCATTAGAAATATTAGTGACTGGAGTTATATGCTGTTTTCATATTTTAATTTTCAAGGATTTACAATAGTTTTTATTCTCTTGTTTCTTCCAACTTCATGCTCACTAGGAACAACCTTTAATGTACAGATTCCTCTTTATGTCTTATCAGAGCAGATGTTTCCTCTGCTTATGATATAGAACTGTACTCACTGTAAGGACTATCATACTACAGTACTTAGAGAGACACATACTGGGCTCATACCTACTTTAATAGCAACCTAGAAAAGATCTGGTGAATGAGCACAGGGATGACCCAGTAAGTGCCAATGGTATAGAGGTCATGCATAGCCCTTGTAAGCCAAATAGTTTTATTTTGAACCTCCTCCTGCAGTGTTGAATAAAACAGGCATGTTTTTCAACAGATTTGAAAACAAATTTCATGAATGGATTAAAAAAAAAAAAAGACTTTTTAGGATTTTCTGAAATAGATTCAAATTGTCTGAAATAATGTGAGCTTTATCCATTGACTTCAATAGTTCATTCACCTTTGGATTCTGTTCAGGGTGTGAGTACTTTGATATCAGAGTACTTAATTCAATACTTAAAAAGAAAAACAAGAACTGAAGACTGACAGCCAAGGTTTTTACAGATTCTAAGTGTGAAAAGAGGCACCATTTTTTAACAGTAAGGATGATTAACCTTTGGTGCAAATAACCAAAGTGGGTTCTTTTTCTGTCAGTGTAGCCTGGAAGACAGATTTTAACTACACATAAGAGAGCTTTTGAGGCTGTCTAAATGCAAAAGTTAATGAGGAGAAGGAATTTATTATCCTATTGTCAGTGTTTTAGTAGTTGTCGCTCTAACCTCTCTTGTTTGGCAAAGAAAGTATCCTACTGGAGAAAGCTTTTATTCAATATATCTTAATAGAGTTCCAAAGATTATGTAAATCTATTTAATATCAGCACTCAGGGCAGAGTGGGAGTGCTCTTCTGGTAATTTAATGAAAGGAGTTAGTGCCATATCAGTTCTCATCCTAGCTCATTCCATATTTATTTCCCTGTATCGACAGGTCCTTTATCAAACAAAACTCCTTTTTTTTTCCTTTCTCTTCTGTACAGGACAACTGTTAGATCATTACAGCTCGTGCTAAATAGAAAATGAGACAAATAGTAGTTTCTCCCTGAACATATGTGATTCTTGGCAAAGAAACTTAGTCAGAGAATCAGTATTTTTCAGTAGCATCAATATTTTCCCACTTCTTACTAAATTCCAACATTATGCCTTGTTAATACTGTTCCTGGAAATACAGATTTAGCAGTGCACTTTGGGTGACTTTGTATCATGAGGTAAATGCTGATTTTCTGCTCACATTAACAAATGATTCTTTGGGTAGTGAAAACACATTGTGGCCCTGATCCACACAACAAGTTGGCATGAATTGTACTGTCTACTGATAGTGAGGAGCAAGCTTTTGTTGTTTCAGCCCCTCAAATACAGATTCTGTTACTCTGGCAGATCTCATCTCTGTTTTTGTGTGCTATTACTAAACCTTTAAGTAATTTACTTTTGTCTAATGCAGCTAGGGATTCTGTAGTGTTTAAACACTCAGGAACAGCCATTTGACTGAGAACATTCATGTACAATTCTAAATTATCCCTTAAAAAACATACTGATACTATCTTGTAGCTGCAAAATATCCTGGTACCAAACTAACAACTCATTTAACCCTCATAATTGATCTGATCACTTTCATAAAATCCAGCTGCCTGAAGCCTTTTCTTTGTACAAAATCTTGGGTTCCCAGTCTTTTTCTTCTTGAAAATCTAATTAACAGTATTCTTTTAAATAAGGAGATTATTTTCTGTGAGCAATTAACTGAAATGCAGTCTACTTTAAACTTTTCAATATAGCAATGAATATTTATAAACCAAATAGAACTTCACCCTAGTAGGCAATCCCTTTAATCTTATTTGAAGCAGCATGAGGCCCAAGTCTCACTGGATTAAGTTCATATATTCTTTTGGCACATACAAAAATATATATATAATTTCCTTGAAATGAAATATTTGACCAACTGATATCTAAACCTGTGACAGTTCAAAGTCTGCCTCAGTAAAAGTGGAGTGCATATACCCATATTATCTGTGGCTCCATGCTATGATTCAACAATGATCTCTCAAGCTCATATGTACTTTTTTCTAACATTAGCACCCGCTGACTTGCAAATATCCATCACAGAATAAAAGATACAGTAACCTTGGGCTTAAAATGTAATCCAAATAGGTTAAAGAGCTTTAAAGAGGGAAAAAAAAAAAAAAAAAAGAATTAAAAAGGAAAAGCAGACATTTAGGAAGCACAGAAACAAGCTGGAATAGGACCAAAGAAATATTTTCAAGATTGAATTTCCTATCTAATTTTCCTATTTTTCCTCACTGTGAAAAATGATTTTTATGAAATGACTTTTTAAATAAAATCTGGTTTATATTCTCAAAACAAATAAACAATTTTTCTGTTTATTTTTATATAATTGCTACATGTTGCAAGAAAGAAATGAGAAAACAAGAGGTATTTTTTGCTTTTCATTAACTATGCCACATCATTTGTGCTCGAAAAAGTGTTTGAACTAATTTTACTGTCTCTTTCGAGTTGTGCTGACCAGTTGAACTGTTTTTGGTATGCAACTCCATTCCACGGTTTCTCACCGTGTCTAAGGCTGTTCCTCAAAATTTTCTTTTCATATGTCTTTTTATTCTGCAGTCTTTGCTTTTGTCTTTTTGCTGGGAGTAAAGCTGTGTTCTTTTTAATAATCTCTCTTTGTTTTGTCACATCACTTGTGGTGTGTAGTAGTAGTAGTAAAGTAGTAATAAAGTCAGTGGAAAACAAAGGCCCACCTCAATCTGGATATAGCTCAACAGAGATGTTGAAGAAAATAAGCAGGGACAGAAAAGCTGATGCAAAGTCCATATAGCTTTTCCAAGTTCGCATATGATCTCATTTCTTCTAGCATCTCTAAAACTGAGTGTAAGGAGACTGTTTTTCTCTTTTGCCTTCCTCTTTCACCTTTTTCTCCTGCTGTAGGTCTCATGAAGTGAGAAAAGAAATACTGGTATAGCAACAAATCACATTACATGAGCTGACACTTACGGCATCTGAGTTATAAATGAATCTCTCCAACAAATATGCCTTGGTTGTTATTGTTAGAAACGTATCAGGAATGTATTAGTTCCAGTTTGGTGATGGTGTTGGTGGCTAAGCCAGAAAAAGACATTGGCATATGAATTAGATGATAAAGCTAAACATATTTGTGATTTCTTACTGGATATAATGTTGGATTTGTCTCATTATTTGCATGGTGACAGCAAGCAATATTTATCCCAGCACTTTTTTAGCTAATTCACAGTTAAATTCCAAAATGTTATTTTTTCTAACAAAAATCAAGTATTTAACGTAAAGTATTATAATCTATTAGATTTCATTCTCAGATGCAGGAATAAAACCCTAATTAATTAACTTCCTTATCCTAGTATAGCAGGTCTTTCTATAATTTATATGGAATTCTTTTCATTGCCAATATGAAGAGTTATATTTTTTGAAAATATTCACTGTCCATATATGAGTGTTATTGTGTTTATTTAAAAAAATTTTTAAAAAGTATTCTTCCATTTCTGTTCCTAGGGAAAAAAAAAAACAAGAGGACTCACACAGAGTCCCTGCAGAGGCTTTGGGAACGAATGTCATTGCGTGTCAGGAACTTTAAATTGAATATTTAATGGTTAAGAAAATGTGTTTTGCTAATAAAATAGATGTTGAACTGGAATGTTATTTTACTGGATAACATGATATGAACTGGAATCTTACCTTACAGTGCTTCCAGAATTTTGCCATAAGTGTAATAACCATTAATGTCCTAATACTGGTCACCCAAACCTGAACTGAATTTCATAAGACAAAGGAATTTCATTTTACTCAGAGTTGTCTCCAGACCACATTTCAAAGACTTGCTCTAAAACAGCAAAGTTATGGAACTCTTCATAATTTAAGAAGTACTAATTTATTTATTAGAAGTAGTTGTCCAAGGAGGTAAAACTTTAAACAAAGTTGTTCTAGCATAGGCCTACAAATTAAAAGTTTAACTTAGGAGATAAGAACTCATTAGGACTCAACAT
>JAVCKT010000363.1:25155-39203 GCA_032273925.1 Rhynchotus rufescens | reverse complement strand
CAGAAAAGGAGAGAAAAAAAAAAAGAAATATTTCCAAAAACCTTAAAGATCATTTTGCCTTTTATTTAAGTGAATGATGAGGCCATAAGACATAGCATGGAAGATAACAAGAGTTATTTCTATTATGCTAAAATGTCCTTTGTCTCTCAAAGAGAAAACAGTTGCTGTAGAAGCCAGAACTAGTTCCTTAGCTTTAGGAAATTAGTTAAAACTTCATGCATTTGTTTTCACCAGGGCTTCACCAGCATTCCAGGTGGGTCAGTGGAATGAAACCATATAGTCTTCCAATGGCATGGTGTAAGGTGCTCCTGTGGCTGCAGGCAAACATTGTCACCACCATAAAGTACTTAGTAAATCTTAATTTCTCATTATAAAATGCACTTTTGTAGAGTTGCAAAAGCATCAGCAATGGGCCTCAGGGATAGCATCCAGTGTTTGATCACAGAATCGAGGTTCAAATAAACTCACTCACACATTGCAAGAAAAGCTAATGTTGTCTGTGTGACATAATGTATTATCTCAGGAAAATATATGGTCTCCCTAGCCAGAAAGATAGTGGCATTGTATATTGAATATTATTTTTTGTGTGACTTGATCAATCATTGTTCAATGTCAAAAATGTATAACAACTATAAGATTTGAGATAATCACATGGTTGCTGTGTTTTTATAGCCAGGACATAAATACTCCCACTTGGAAAAAAAAAAAAGACTTTATTTATTTCACATGTTCATAGATTTTGTCATTCTGGATCAGATTCTCACCTGCTGTAGCTTATCTTTCCTTCATTCAAATAACCAGAGTAATGAAAACTTGTACTGGGTAAAGATGTGGCTCAGTGTTTCACTTGTGTTCCGTTGTTGAACTGATAGGGATATAATGGAGATACTCTTTCAAAAAGAAAAAAAAAAAAGATATGCTTTCACTTTCTCATTAATAATGGGGGTATTGGGTGTGAAAAAAAAAAGACCATGAAATGATTAGACAGCTTGTGTGACTAATAGGAATACTGTCCCTAAAGGGAAAAAGAACATCTTACCAATGCAAGTGCACTCAATTAGTTTTAAATTAGAGTGTAATTATGTTTTTTAAGAGAGAAAAAGGAAGAAAGCTTTTAATCTTCTAGGTGGCCTCATTTTAGTGAAAAGACATATTTAGGAAGTGTTTTGCTAAATGATGCTGTGCATCGTTCATAAATTTGAAGAAAATCCTGCCCCTGGAGGGCTGGAAACAGTTGTATTAGCTTGCTTATACCTGACTTAAAAAAATAACAGAAAAAAAAAACAGCACAAGAGCACACATATTTGCATAAATGCTTTATAGCATTGCATTTGGAACATTAAGGGATCGTTTGCTTCAATTATCAATATATAGTAAAATTAGTAAAATGAAATAATTTTTATGGTAGTTTGCATCACAGGAATGACAAAAAAAAGAAAAAAAAGAAAAAAAAAAGAGAAGAAATGTGCAAGCCCAAATGTGCAGGTGGGAATGTCTATTTTGCCCCTGTTAGCTATTAGGCAGGTCGTTTTGCAGGTCAGTTCCCACAAGCTGGACTGCTTTGGTGCAGTGGGCAGCGGTGCCAGTAACTCAACCAGTGGCACTGAGTGCAGGGATGAGGCAGGGGATGGCCCAAGGTTAGAACGGGGGGAGAGATGGATGTGTTGCATTTGTGAGAGAATGATGGATATGTTGTGTTTGTGCAGGAACTTCACAAAAAATAAAATTAAATTAAAAAAGGCAGTTACTGCTCTACTGAAAGCATAGTTTTCTCCAGCTTGCATGGGGTTCGATTTTGAGAGGAGCTTTTCGTCTTTTACATATGGAGTTTTTGTTGTCGTTTGGCTCAGCGAGAAAGATTTTAGATACAAAATGTAATATCAACATTTGAAGTGAAAAAGATCTGTTTTCAAAGAATTGGAGCAAAATGTTCTGACATTTCTGAAACCATGCTCCAGATTAAAAAAAAAAATAGTTTTACCATAATAATTCTCCTGTTCAGATAATTCTTCTGTTCTTTTTTTTTTTTTTCCCCCTACCAAATCACCAATGTAGTTAGATAAGTGGAAATAGAGTGTATGAGCAGTGTAATTTTTACTAACACCATTGAGGAATACTTCAGGCTTTTAAAAATATATATACTTTGGCTCAAAGCACTTTGTTTAGTCAGTGATCTCCAGTCATTCTTGTTTAGCTTTACAGTCATGCCAGTCTCTCTGTGATGAAATATAAGTTCCAGAGTTGATCGAACTGAAGTCGCAAAAGACATTAAAAAGGGAATTTAGTATCAGCTATCTAAAAATAATATTTTTATGAGGCAAAAATTCTTTCTGAATTTTTTTTTTCCTGCATTGAATAGAGATGCCAGGCAACTACATTAGGCAAAATATGCTGCTTTTAGAGAGCTACAAGCAGATCCTAACTATCCTTTTGCTTTCTTGAGAAAAGAGACTTTTACTTGGGTATAGTTTTCTAGTTGTGTGTGGGCTTTTTTGTTTTTGTTTGTTTGTTTGTTTGTTTTTAAGCTTATTGTTAATCGCTGGTGTACTAGCCTTGTTGATATATGCACTCACTTAGGTTACTTGTTGAATGCTCTTCAAATAATGGTCTGTGAAGTGTGGGAACTGAAATTAAAATTTCATATTCTTTTGGTTATTTAGAAAAATCTTTTGTCATGGAAATCTTCCCAGATTTGCAGCTAGAGCAGAAAATACTGGTGACTGGAATATACAAATTCAGAGAACTGCATCAGAATGCAAAAATAAGCGTTCAAGTGAGAGGAACAGAAAGTAAACAAGTGATTAAACTACAAATCAATTTGGCCAAAATCCACTGAGGTTAAACAAGCAAGCAAACTTGTGTTCACTGGTATGAATTCCAAGCAGTTATGCTTTAATGTAAGATTAATTAATTACTGGGAATATTTGTGCTGGAGCAATGAAAGAATAACCATAATATGGCCTGGGCTAGCCTTTGCCAGAGCTGCAGGCCACAAATATTATATCAGCTGGAGCTCCAGGAGAAGCGGTGCCAGATTTCAGAGATATTTAGATGCTGAAGGAAGTAAACAAGCCAATGATGAGTTTTTCCTGAAACCTAGATCCTCCAAGATTTCCTGTTCCTGTAAGAGTTAGTAATGCTTTTAGGTTGTTAAGTTTTCTGGCTTTCCAGCTGATGCACAACTACCAGCTAAGACTGATTCTCACTTGAGACACCATCAAGAAAGATCTCCAAGTGCATGCAATTTTGCCACGACTCAAATATCCAGTCATTAAATCCTGAGCAGACTAGTATTCCACTACAATAATTTATGAGGAGGATTTCACAGAAAGAGGGTGCTGCCTACTATCCTAACCTGGTAGCCAGCTTATTAAAGCAGTTGTAAGTTCTCAGATCTCTCTAACATGAAGATTTAAACCTGATCTTCTGCTTCCCAGGATAATGTTCTGTTTTGCTGCTGTACCTTGCTGTATAGCCTGTGCCATTTCCTTCTGAAGCCACCAGCATTCACAGGGCAAAGAGACCTCAGGTATGACTCCATAGGCATTTGGGTAGTGCATTTGACAGCAGACCTTCAAGGAAGTGCCTTTTCCAGTGACAAATGTCAAGCTGAAAACAGAGGCAGAGCCTCTTGTAGTGCTTGTGACATATTCAGCGAGGCAGCAGGAACATCCTTACACAGATGTATACACACATGTTCTAAGTTGTCCAAGATGAAATAAGATTTTGTTTCTTACCTTTAATTTATTAAACATAAACTGCTGTATTTTTAAGGTAAGAGTACTAGTAAGTTTGTCTTTGCAGTGAGGCATCATAAAATTTGAAGTCAATGCAATGATGTGTTTATCAGATTAAAAGAAGACACAAAGGATTGCAGATCCCTGAACTCAAAGCGGGTGTTGGCAGTGTAATGGAGGCAGGATACGCACACAGCTGCACTTGGGATCTCCACTCTGTTTCAGAGTGTCTCTTGGATTTGCTTATTTGCTCCTTTGGTGTGCCAGCACACAGGTGGATCACAAGCAGCCAAGGCAGGAAGGCCTTTGCAGCCATCAATACAGTCAAAATAAGATCGATTCTGATCAATTTTATCTGATTGAATCTGATATATTATAGCAGATAACCAAGTAGGTAATTGTATACATTTTTAACACCCATTGGATTGGAAAGCTATAAAAGTGAAAAAAAAAGATAGGGGCAGGCAGTGAAACGTGCTTTGGTGATTATCTAGGAAGATTATTACATTGGACTATTTGATGAGATCATATAAGGAAAGGAAATTTTCACCCGTGTAATCTGGATATAATGAATCCCTTATTTCAGTTCTTTCATCTGCTGTTGTCTGTTTTGTTTATAATAGATTTGATACCTGCTGTTTTCACCCGATGCCTTCGTCTACTATCAACATTTCTCTCAAGGTAAAAATATTATCTTTTTACAGTAATTCCTCTATAAATGCTCTCCCATTTGTGTCGTAAGTACTTTTTATCAAAACAGCGTAATCAAAGCATTAACCAAGAAGATCTTGCTAAGATCTCTATTCCTTTCAGAAGAGTTTACACAGGTGACCTTGAACTCTCTCATTTGTACTCAAAAATGCCCACATATAATCAGAGGACCTGCCACCTGAAGTAGTCCAGATTCACATAACACAAACCACGATTTTGTGGCTCTACTGCAAATGTTCTTGTTTTCTGCAGTATGACCACATGGCAGGTCCATCTGTGTCCTGTTGCGTGAAAGACAGAGCAAACCATGAGGCACAGACCACTCTATATGAATGCTGCATGATTCTTTTTGAGCACTAAAGAAGAAGATGGATTGTGGTGTGATTGGTCTGCAAAAATACTGCAGAGAAAGCCATTTGAATGCTGGCACAGAGCTATTATTTAGGTCAATGCTTTTCAGATACTTGGCACAATGCGCATAGTGTGAACATGAAAGATGGCACATGGACATGTCCACTGGCATTATCTGGCATAATAAATAATGATTATTTCCTATAATGGGATCAGGGAGTCACTAAGCCACATTGCCATCTCAGGTTTTTCTCTCTGAGTCACAGAAGAAGACTCCTTCCCTACAACTGAATGGCAGATTGTTTAGGGTGACATTATCTGGGTCCAGATGGTTTCACCTACTGCAAAATCTGTAGCTCTTGTTTATTTTGTAAGGTTCTGTGCCTTGATCTTCTAACAGCTCTCCTGATGAGGAGGGGGAAGGGTTCGTAGGCTCAGTATGTTGCTCTTATGTGTCATTAGTGATAGTGTCCCCCAGGACTTTTTTTTTTTTTCTTTTTTTCCATAACTGTATTCTCCAGAGAAGAAGACTGAAGAGATTAGCGTTTTCTGGGAAGTAAAAACTGATTACTGTATTGCTTGGTGGTGTGCTTCCCATCAAGGTGCAGATAAAAGGAAATTTTAGTTATCAAAGTGAGAGCACCTCCTTGAAGTGCAACTCTGATCCAAAAGTGCTATTCATAATTGCATATTTACATCTCTTAGGTATCCATATCAAATCTACATAGAATCATAGGACAATTCAGATGGGAAAGGACCTCAAGACATCTCTCTTCAACTTCCTCTTCAAGATCAAACCTGATTGCTCACAACTTTATTCAGGTTGATCTTGAAAGCCTCCAAGGATGGAAACTACACCTCTCTAGGCAGCATCTTTCACTGCTTGAATGCCTTTATGGTGAAAATGTTTACCCTTACATTCACTTACCTCACCTCTTTCTTTTTATTCCCATTGCTTTGCATCCTCCCACCAGGAGCTGTGAAGAGAACATCTCCGTCTTCTCAATGACCTCCCCATAGCTTCTAATTGAAATTAATGCAGGTGCAGCGCGGCAGTCTGAGCCCACGTGGACCACAACAGGTACATCCAAACAATGCAGAGATACTAACTCTTGCTTTGACAGCGTTATAGTTACAATACCACAAAAATGTGCCTCAGAGAGCAATTTGAATTAGGTAACCCGAGAGAAACCTATGTCTATGATTTTTCACATGTGTTTGGCAGGTAAAGTCTAGATGTTATGATAATCTAAATTACATGTTAATGTGAAGAATACTACCAAGTGCCCAGTACTTGAAAAGATTTTTTCTGTTTGGTTAACATAAAGTCCTTTTTTCCTAGGAAAGCCACTAATGACTAGGTCCCTGAGTTGTCCTTCAGCTATTGGTTAGGGCACTGTTGGGAAATAGAAACTGTGGATTAAGCTGTTTGAGGCTGGTATTCACCTGTATTCGCCTGTTATACCGTAGGAGGGAAAAAGTAATTCCCCTGTTGGCATTTTAGAGTAGAAAGCTGCTGACTTCTATGATACATATTGAATTCAATGCAGTAAGACACAATAGGCCTGCTGAGTCAGGCCCATGAGGAGACAAGCAGATGCTCCTGGATCACAGCAGCCTATAATCAGGAGGGTGGAGACTCACGTAAAATAAGGTGCTCTGAATCAGCCGTGGTCTAGATACTGTGTTTAGGGAATGGATAATACAGAGGACAGCTCAGATAGTTTGAGTTAAGGTGATGGCACCTCCTGGATTATACAATACTGGAGAGAAGGCTTTCTGAAGTGATCACCGGCATGCTGTCTCACATCCTAATTTGAGCAGTAATTAGCCAGCTGAAATCCTGACCCACATCTAGATATCAAGATAATGCCATTTCTTGACCTAAATTTCATTCTTAGCATGCCTTCTCATGTCCCACACCCCCCTAATCTTTTACTCTTTGCTGTGAGGAGCCAAGCACATGAGGAGCTCAAAACTTTGGTGCGATTCTTCTGACAGCTCCTAGGCTGTCTTGTGAGAGGGAAAAAAAAAAAAAACAACATATCACCTCTTACATCAATTATTTATTGTAGGCGCAAGCTGATTCTAGGCTTTTTGTTGTTTACCTTTCAGTACTTTAACTGCACTGCTTGAGTTGCCTTTTCTTCTCATGCAGAAGAGAATATTTGTCTTTTAAAGGCTTGACTAGATTTTGGGTTTGTCTTTCTTCACAGATCATCCCACACCCCCATGCAAATTGTGGGATACAAAAGGGAAAGGAAAGGTTATCCTTTTCCATATTTGTTCAGTGTTTATAATGAAACCTCAGAATGAATGTTTCTTCCCTTCTAGTTTTGATGCTACAAATATGAACACCATAGAAAGAACTCAGCCCATGAGAACAGGCCACAGTAGTTTACTCTCTGAGTTCCAACTGATTATGCAAAGTGAGGTAACAAAAGCTGATAAATACACTTTCTTCTGAAACTTTCCTAAACGTAACAAACTATTCATGCACACAGAGTAAGTTTTCTCTAGCTGTGAAAACTCCTGAAGCTGATGAGGCCAGTGTCACAGGATGCCACGTTGGAGTGTTTTCGTTTCTCAGATACAGCTCTGCACCACAAGCTCCATCACCTCCACCAGTCCAGCAAATGGTCCTTGGGGGAGCTGCCGAGCAGACTGTGCACCAAAGCCCTCTGCTAATCTAATACAGTAATGGGGCAGATAAGGAGAAGACCATGCTGCTTCTGACTTGTCCTTAATTGTCATTTACTGTAACATTTTTTCTGGGTATTCCAGTACCCCTGCAAACCGTGTTAGCTGCATCACAGCTGCCCTGTTTTTTGTTTTTTTTTTTCTTCCGTTCCATCCAGCCTCCAGCTATCTTTTAGACAAGATCTGTCTCAATGTTGTGTTAGTTGCCACGTCAGGGCAAGAATACAACAGAACACAGACCTCTAGTTTCCAATGTTTTCTATTTCCTTTCTTTCAGCTGGAGAAGTCCCCATCTGTGCTCTTAAATATAGATCAGACTGGAAAAATTTTACTTGATGTGATAAAAAAGGAGAGGAGAGTTTTAATATTTGTAGCTTCTAACATTTGAAAGCAAAAGTAAGACAAAGTATTTCTATATTTCCGAATATTTCTATTATATTTTCTAGATATTTCTCTCTAAATATTTTCTGTATAAATGCACTCCAATAATGTTTACCTCTGCGTTTGCTGTGGTTAAAAAAAAAAAAAAAAAGAAAAAGAAAAAAGAATGGAAAATGAGGTGAGGAGGATGTTTGTAATTTACAGAATTTTTAGTGTGTGCTTTGTTTTAAGAAACTGTTCTAAGTGCCTCATTTTTGTTAGTAATGTTTGAGTCCTATGGATTTGGAGCAGCTAAGCACTAAGCTAGGTAAGTACTAAGTACTAACCAGCAGCTAAGTCCAGCTGATGAGGAGATCTGCCAGGCAAGGAGGTGGGGATATTTGAACCTTAATCAGTCTCTGAGTTGAGATTTTGTGGAGAAAAAAATAAAAATAGGGAGATATCCTTTTCCCTGTAATATTTGTACACATAGATCTTTGTACACTATACCCTAATGAAGGATATGTTCCCATCAACTGAAATACTTCACACAATCCATATATGCTATTATCAAAATGAAATAAAACCACCCCTAAACTTCTTGCTGTCAATGATCCCATTGCTCACATAAATTACTGTTGCGTGTGCTTCTGCATCATCACAGCTGTTATTGTGGAATGACAGTAAATAACAGCACAAATAGAAAGATTTTGAGTATTTTATGTGGGTGCCCAAAACTGTTGCTTTTATCAAAATGACCAGAGATTCATTGAATAGGTATTTCTAAAAAATCCTTGTTTTTTTCAGATATTCTCAACTGTTATCTACAAGATAGATAAAAAATTTCTCATGCAAAAATTTCTCCTTTTTGTGGGATCATCAAGATAAATGCTTAGATAGTTTTGAGCTTCAGCACAATTTGAATTCCTGTATACTCTGAATGGGAACTGTTTGCATTATATTATTCAGTTAATAAATGTCTCTGCTTCACAAAATTCCAAATGTTTGCAGTAGGGAACTGAATGAAGGTAAGTGTAGGTTGCATAGTCGGCCAGCAAAGCCATCTTTGATGCCAGATGCCAGGGACATCTTACTTCGTGGGAGTCACATTTTTCTTTCTCCTTGGTGTCTGAGCTCTCCTTATACTCAAAAAGATAAGGAAATTCTTGTGGGGCTTAAGAATTTTGCATGGCCCTGCAAAAATCTTTGGGAATGAGCAATTGCTAGATTTTTTTTGTTTTGTTACTAGCTAACCATCTAAACAACAGAGTGTGGATGCATGTGAGAACAACTGTGTGATTTACAAGACAAGTCTATTGATTTTTCAAGACAAATACAACTCTTTTGGATGTCCTAAGCCTTCCATACTGTATTTGAAGATAATAGAATTTTTTTTCCAAACTATAATTCTGTTATTTTTCTAAAATCTGCTATCGGGATTTCCTACTTTCCAGAGTTCATACAAAACATATCAAGGTTTTATTCTACGTCTCCACTTCCTTGGCAAATATCAGAAACTCCCAATTTCTATGTGCAGTGGGGAGGTCAAAATTTGCTGTGCTGAAGCACAGTGTAGGTCAAGTTTACATAAAAATCACAGATAATACCTGGATAGCTGATCAATAGTCTTTTAAGTGGTTATAGGAAGGAATTGCTAAGTAGTCCCATTTGCTACAGCATTGATGCTATCTGCTTTAATGGTAAACATTATAAAGTGGCTTTGAGTTTCTGTATTGATTTATCAAAATACTTACAATCTTGACTTCATTACTTAACATTTATTCCACCATCATTAAGATCATCTCTTTTGCAGCTGGAGAAGAAATTATTATTTTCCTCACTGTCTTGTTCAGTATGAATTGTATTATTAGGACAGGCTTCACATTCCTTATATTTAAAATTACAGTATTTTTAATATCATATTTACTAGCTTTCTCTCTGTTATTGGTGAATACACACTCATGCAAACATGTATCTTAGCAAAGCTTCCACTTGGAAAGTCTATAAATGACTTTTCTACCTATCTCTTTTCTATTTTGACCTTTCAGAAGCTGCAACACATGGTGCCTGGTTGGGTTTGTTCTAAACCATTAACCTTAATTTACTTCCATTTCCTTTCATTCCATAATTGATTTTTGGAGAAGTGCTACAGTCCTAAGACCTTACTTTGGGACTATTTGAGATTGATGCAGGAATGTTATCACAGGTCCTTAGATACGAACAGTCTTGTGACTTTTCCTCTGCATCAGTGAAAAGGAGGAGAAATAGGCATCACATGATATTGTCTTTTTTCTTCAAAATAAATAAAGAAGTAAGAAAAGGCAGAAAGCTGCTTACCCCACAAGTTCTCAAAGTTCTGTTGAATACCTGTACAGATAGTTTAATAATGTAGATATATTTTATATTATTCTATGTCATAATAATATATCCTATTCATGATACTATCAGTATGATATACTCAAATCATCTGTCTTTAGTACCTGTTCTCTAAAAACTAACTTCATTTTCAGTTATATCTCAAATCTCACATGTCCCAAATCATATTTAACATACTCTTCTGTTATCTTCTCATATCAGTAATATCATTTGATGATTTTTGTAGATGAATGTAGCTGCTTAGGAGAATGAAATGAAATTTCAAAAGCGATTTCAAAAATAACTTTCCAGGCTGGCATCAGGCAGAGCAGATTTCTCTGGAAATGCAGGGATGAATCACAGGCATCTGCTCCCCTTCCCGGATTGCCACGCACAGCCCTTGCAAACATGTGTCCCTCCGATAGCTGCAGGGTCCTCCCGCGTTGCACAGCCGAGGAGCAGAGCGTGGCCCCGCCGCTCCTCTGACAAAGCCAGATGTATTTCGCTTTCTTTGGGGATGTATTTCGCTTTCTTTGGGGATGTATTTCACTTTCTTTGGGGATGCATTTCGCTTTCTTTGGGGATGCATTTCGCTTCCTTTAGGCTTCCTCAAAGGCTGCTGTCTGCCCTCCACCCAGTCTGGGTGAGCTGTTAAAATTAATTTTCGCCCTGTGATGAGGTGACAACCGATGAACAGTAGGTGTGTATAACCGATTTCTTTCTGAGCCAGTGACTTTTTTATATCCAAGGAGAAAGAAAATGCTCCTTTCTGTTGGAGACACAAAGCCTTTTTGGCGTGAGTTAAATAACCTCCTCCATGACTGACACTGGCAGTACTCTCCCTATTTCCTCTGTGATTATATGATCTCTACCGTATCTGGAATGGAAAATCCATGTGCCATGCCAGTTATACAGTGCATTCAAGTAAGGGGTCGTTTCATAGGGCAGTATTAAATTAAGTTTCTGAGACTATGACACATGGCAAAGTGGCCAGTTTCGCTGGCTGGCTGAAGACGCTAATGAAATCGTGGAGCTTCAGTTGTCATTTGCAGTAGGGTTGGTGCTCGTCAGGGAAGACCTATTCTGCAAATCACAGGTTTGACAGGGAAAAAGTGACAGTGAGAAGAATGCAACTGGAAAATCATTCATCAGCTTTTCCTAGTCTATTACTGTATCTCGCTTAATGGAACTAAAGTGCTCTCAAAAGCACAGCCCTTGGTACTCTATAGGTTGACCTCATCCCTTGCAAATGGAGGTATTAATTTTGTTTTAGGAAAACTGTTCCTTAAAAGGGTAAACTGGCAAATATTGCTTATATCATTTACAGTTTAATGAGCCCGTAATAACTGAACAAACAGGTAAGAGGTGAACCAAGCTCTCTGTGGGCTAAACAGGTTGGCTGGAGAAGTGGTGTCAGGGCAGACGGGAGTTTAATGCTTCACACCCGCTGAGAGGTGAATATTGACTTTGTTTTGACAAAGGTGGAGCTTGCCAGGGCTGCTGGGGATGGTCTTAAGCACTAAAGCTTCAGACCTCCTACACTGTCATGTATTGAAATCCCCAACAAATGTCACTGCTTCAGTCCCCATGGAACTAGGACTACTTGCTTCCTTTAGACTGGCCAGGAAAACCCTTGTCTCCTGCTCCCATCAATGAAGGAGAGGCAAAGCAGGGCATTTGTCTGAAGGAAACCCTGGGACATCATCAGTGGTAATGGCAATGGTGCTTTCTGGTTGCCTTCATCTGCTCCACGTAAAAACACAAATCTCTGCACATTTTTCTTACCTACCTGGTGAGGAGCCTTATGGTATACAGGGAGTTTAATGGAATAAGTGGAGGAAAAATGCCTTTGGTTTTTAAACTACACAGCTTTGAAAAGTTGTTTGCCTCCCCTCTCCTTACCAACCCTGTGAATGGGGCTGGAGAAATGCCAGTTTATATAGTTTTATCAAAACAAGGAGAAGTTTTTTTACCATAGTTCAGGGATATTCCCTTTAGAGAACATCACCAGTTTGTCTGTTTATGGAAGTTGATTTAGGAATTCTGTAAAAAAAAAATGGAGCTACTTTGAAGGTAAGGCAAAGTGATCAAAACCACCCAAAGCCTGCTGAGTAATTTTTAAAGACTGAGCCTAAGATAACAGGAGTGGATTGATAGGGATTTAGATTTGGTATCCTACAAACAAATCCGTCAGTGTTTTTCTAATTCCTCTGAAAAACCTTTAAATTAGATTAATAGACTTGATCTGTTTTATGTCTAACCCCGTCTTCAACTCACTCTCCCACTGACAAAGCCTTTAACATGGATAAGACTTACAGTACTTGCAATCTTGATTTTTCCTAGGTCTCTCTTGCAGGTTCACACACTTGACCTGTATTTATACTAATTGGCTGAAATAACTGCAAAGTCTGTCTACTTTTATGAGGCTAGTGGTCACACCAGGTTTAGCGATCTGTATACACATTAAAATAACAGAAACTGATATGAGTCTTTCCCTTAAACCAGGTCTGTTAGTATCTAGAAACAGGATATTTAATTCTGGTTCCTGCAATCAAAACACATTTATCAACTTTTTTTTTTTTTTTTAAAGAAAGAAAGTAAAAGAGCGTTTACTGCTTGAAACTCATTTCAGAAAGAATAACAGCGATTAGGATCCTTTTAAAAACAAAGCTCTATGCTGGAAAAACACTATTGAAAGAGAAAGTATGAGTATTTTGCTTTGCATTTGATCAACTAAGATCAGCTGATTCATCATTTCTAACATGGACAATGTATTTTGATTTTTTTTAAAGGCTGCATAAATTAAAAAAAAATGGAATTACAGTATGTCCTTAAATTTGGTTTAGCATCAGCATTATGAAATATCTGTCTAAATCCTCAACTCTCTATAAACAAACTTTGATTATATTTACCTTGAAGATTTCCACTCCTTACATGTTTGAATTACGTAAATTACATATTTTGTGTTGGGCTTCAAAAGGTTTTAATCAAGTGTTCATTATCAATTCATCAGGCAGCATTCTTAAACTTTAACTTACTATTGTAAATTATCTGCTGATGCTGTTTAAAGATCTTATGGCAGCAAAGTTTGTCTTCATGTGCTAATCCCTGTATTACAGAAGCAGAAACAAAAATGCTTAGTCTTTAGCAGTCACTAATGTGTTTAATATCCTTTGTTATTGTTTAATATCCTTTTCTGTTTGTCTCCCATGAAAATGTGTATATCTTCTTTCTTCTGATTGCAACATTACATAAGTGAGAAACAATATGCCTAAGCAGTGCACGTTGGAAACATATCTGTTTTAGTTTAAACAGCACACAGAGAAAAAAACAAAGGGATTCCTTTATCCCATGAGCATCAGAAAGAGAAATAAAATTTGAGGCGTGCTGGCCTCAATGGCAAATTCTGAACAGCTTCATTTGAGCTAGGATTAAATTTCAGAAGTTTGTTATATGCCAGGTAACTTCTCCATCTGATTCAAATATTCTGTAAAGCACCTAGGTCGTTTCTGTTTATTGTCAAAGATACAAGCTATGCTTGCCACTGCTGTAATTATTATTAATTAGGTATTATTCCTCAAATCTGTATTTTGCTTGAATTTATTGTCATTTTGCCTAAGAGTAGTTGTTTGCCACCTCTGATTTCCACATGTAAAATATGGTAAATAATTTCCCTGTGTCTCAGAAGGTGACTTACAAAGTCACTGTGAGTATGGAAATTGTCCATCAGTAAGCAATTTTCTCCGTTGTTCATTTTCTGGCATTGGGGGTGATCATACTGTTTTCCTTAAAGCATTTAACTTAAGCACCTAAATTTAGAAGTGTGAATGCCTC
>JAVCKT010000363.1:0-18146 GCA_032273925.1 Rhynchotus rufescens | reverse complement strand
CATGCTTCATGTATCGCACCACAAACCCATAGCATTACCCAATTACCCAATTACAATGAATCAGCAAATCTTGACCCTAAACAAATAACAGAAAGTAAAGAACATATCTGTGGGATTCTTGGTGTTGCTTTGCACTGATATAACACAGTGAAAATATAATTAGAGTTGTGGTCTTAAGCTGGTAAAAGCTGTTGTTGGCTGGTGATTTTGAACAGTGAGGTGGCTTGTACATCCAAGAGGGACCACATTTACTTCACATTTGCACTGCTGTGTACCTTCCCATATGTCATCTGCTGCTTCACTATCTGTTTTTCATCTGAAGCCAAACAACTTTTCTAGGTTAAACTTGATCTCCAGGTCAAATAACAATCTGATGTTATGGCTTTAACAATTATCATCTTATCTTTTTTTCATGAAAGAGTAATACTAGGGAAAAACACAGCCAACAGCCCTTATTATACTGCAAGGACTAACAGCTACTATTATTCTAAAGTTTAAAGCAAAGCACCCCAGCCCCTGAATTTGGGAGATCACCCTATTAAGGTGGTTTAGAAAATATTTACTCTCTTTTCTAGTTGATTGCCAAGAGAAGAATTATATTTAGATATGCTCCTGTAGAGAATAACTACACATGCTGCCTCTGAGTGGCTTGGACTAACTTGGGCACAACATTGAAACAAAACTATAATAAAAGCCTTTTTTGCAGTAGTGCCTTCAGGATGCTCAGATAATTTTGTACTGTTTTCTCCTTATGAATGTTCTCATTTTTTTCTTCACATATTTTTCCCTTTCTTATGAGTTTTTTTTTCAAAGTAAATTCAATTCTGAACTGAGTTCATACCCATTTTTTTTTTTTAAATGCACTAGCACAAAGAATTTCACTGAATTGCTACCCTTTTAATATAGATTTTTTTTGACTAGAAAGGGACTTGGTATATTTTGCTTTTTGTAATAACTATGATAATTCCAGGATTGTCATGTGAGCGAGAGCATAAAAAATATTTTTGTGCTTTCAAGTTAAAAAAAAAAAAAAAAAAAAAAATCTGGTATGTTTTTTTAACACATGTGAATTTCCTAACTTTGCTATTGTTGGTAAGGCATGAAAACATCAGCCACATCATTAGTATCTTCTACTACTCTTTGACAGGATTCTGAGACTGAGCTATTGAATCATCTAAAATCTTGAGAGCTTTTCCATTGTCTTTCAAAACCTTTGCATACGACTCCGGTTATCTGACTTTTGCTCTCTTAAGGATTTCAGTGTTTAAGAGCTACATGTTAATTGTTAATTACTCATAACTGGGGAGGGTCTTGATTAGATTATTATGTCATAGTATCATCATATAAAAGAAAAAAAGATCATTTGTTGGTCTCTGCTTTGCAGTTTAAATCTTGCAAAGTGAGTTGAAAGGCTTGGTTATAACAATTATGAGTAAATATAGAAGTTAAAGGCACTAATTAAAGTTTACATCAAAATATATTATCAGGAGATAGATTCGAGTAATACAAATAGCACGTATAATTAGTACTTGTATAATATAATTATATTGTTTCATAATTCAAGCATAAGAAGGGAATTTGGTTCCATTATAATGCGAAATGTGACAGCTCAACGTGCTTTACTCACCCCCCATCCACAGTGCTGTGGGTTTGGGTGTTCGTATCCAAGCCTCTGTGTGATTAGACCTGCCTGATAAACTCCATTTCATAAATACTCTATTTATCTGCTATTTTTCAAATATTTTTTTTTTTTTATTGCTGCTAGTTGTTGCTTTCTAAATACAATGACAATAGCACAGAGAAAAAGCAGTGCACAGAGTGTAGGGCTGTAAACAGTCCAGTCAAAAGACAAAATAGATAAAAAGAAAGAAGGGCATGCTTTTGAAATGCTTTATTTATAGCGGGCAAATAGAAAGTGTTGACAGGTCTTTCTTATATATTTTAAATAGGGAAAGTGGAGCAGCTGTTTCGCACCAAACAACAAAACAGTAGCACAGTGAAGCAGTGAAACTCATACAACTGCAAAGGCACCAAAGGAGGGGAAGGGGCCGGTGCACAGGCCTTACGAAAAGGGTCTGAGGAGCTGCGGTTATTTAATCTGGAGGAGGCTCTGAGGGGAGACCTTATTGCTGCCTACAACAACCTGAAAGGAGGTTGTAGTGAGGCAAGGGTCGGACTCTTCCCCAAAATAGCTACTGAGGGGACGAGAGGAAAAATCTGGGACAATCCTGGCATGCCAGGGAGTTGTCTCCTCCAACTCTCCCACTCCAAAAGGGGGGATATAGAGGTGTTCCCTCGTATTAATCAGGCAGAGATGATTAACATTTTCTTTAATCTAGCCAGCTCATTTACTAAGTGACATAATTCATGAATATATAGATGCATATCCCTCTTTGCTTTGAGGGAAGGATAACCTCTGTTTTCAGTGTGACAGCTACACACTTTGCTTGTGGGTCCTACCCCGCTCTTTAGCTTCTGCCGTAGCCTGCACCAGAATGTTCTTAAACTCTGCTTAAGCTAGCTGGGCTAGAGACATGGAGAAACTCTGGTCTAGGTGTCTCCAGATGTGTGCCTGACAGCTACTCTTTCCCAGCTGAATGTATTTGGAATGTATTTGGAGTTGAATGTATTTGGGTGCTTTAGTGGAGGTTTGATTTAGCTCCCCAACTGTGAGGACCGTGCGTGAAAACGCTCCACTCCAATGGTAGTGTTTGTATGTGTGAGTCACCTCAGCAGTGTGGCCAAGCTGACAGACAGACAAAGCTGTTTGTTGAGAGAAATAAGAATAAACAAATAAGTAAATAAATAAATAAAGGAGGCAGTTTTCAGAAAAGGGAAATTAAGACAGCATTTGGGTAAAAAATCCAGCTTGCCTAGGTGCTTGATGCACTCTCCCTGATGAGTCCACATTGCTTCTGCTGCCTTGACACAACAAATGAATCAGTAAGCTTTATCTAGAGGGGAAAAAAAAAAACCAGCCGAAGATGGAAATGGTGAAGGAAAATGGCTCTAAAAGGTCAATCCTGAGGAGAGCTTTCTTTATAGGGTTCATCCAGATCACACCAAACAATAGCTTATGTATCTTATGACAAACCTTGGGGAACAGGGGATGTGTGTTCCCCCACACATGGTGGTGATTCCACGTTTTCCTTTTGTCTTTCGTTTTGGTAACCATGCTCCCTTCACCTTTAAAACAAAAAGAAAAAAAAAAGAAAAAAAAAGTTCATGAAATTAAATGTCTCTCTGGAAAGTCTGTATCTGGGTCACAGTTTAAAGGCTGTCTCTTTTTTGTGCTGTTGTGATGATACCTTGTCAGCCCCATGACTGAGTAGACACATGTGCAAGCAAACCAGGCACACTCAGGCAAGACAGACTGTCAGCCAGACAGTCTTTGCAGTGATGTATTTGAATTTAGGGTTTACTCCTGTTTGCTGTGCGGATTTCAAAGGAAATTGCAAACACGCATATTCATCAACAGAGTGACAGAACTGGGAACTAAGCAAGAATTGAAGCTGATTCAAAAATCACACACACACACAAAAAAAAAAGCAAAAGGAACGGTCTTTCAGTGTTTTGTTTTATAAATTATTAAATGTTTCATAAACTTGACACACTGACTGATAACAGTGCTTTCCTGATTTCATTATGCCTAGGAGGCAGATTTTTGATCCCTAGCGCTCTTTCTTTTAAATAAAATCTTCCAGTGTTTTATTTCGGATTGAGATAAATCAAAAATCAGCTGCATTGCTATGTTAGCTGCACGCTGTCCCTGGGGGTACAATATCCTGACTGAACTCAGTTGGTTTGGATAGGGAGCATGTACTTCAAGTCCCGCCAAAGACTCCTCATGTCAGGGCTGATGAGGTTCAAAGGACAGAATGAGAACTCCATGGCATCATCTGCTGATGAATATTCCTTACACAGTGTCAGTCTTCAGTTACGATAACCATGGTCTACCTGAACTGCTCATCTGGCCTCAATAGCTAGGATCTAAACATCTCACAATTGCCTATCTATTCATCCTCACAACAGTTAATAGAGCATATTTGCAGATGAGAAACTGCAGTATTTAATGAAAAATGTTTGCTTTTAGATTGTAAATGTCTAAATAACTTCTGACACTGGAGTGGAAATCACTGTCCAGATCAGCAGAAGTGCTTAAGTGCCCAATTTCCTTTGATTCTAATGGAAAACAAGATACTGAATTGGACTAAGATCAGTTTACAGCACTTTTTTTTTTCCCATTAATAAACATGAAATAAAGAGGAGTACTTATAGACTTAAAGTAATAATACTTTTCTTAACATAAAGCATCCCTTAATTAAATGCAGGTAATACATATATATCATGTGTGTCCAGGTCTTATATAAGTAAAGCTTAGCTGAAGGGAGACAGACAAAGGTTAAAAGGGTAGATTGGGGCCCACCAGAGACCAAAAAGAAAAAGCAGTTTACCTATCAGGAGTCATTCTCGTCTTCCTTTTTGCTGGCTAGCAGGAAGGATTGCTTTACAGGCAGGGTCAAGTAAGCAAAACAACATCCATAACTTGCATTTGCAAGTGTCACCCCAGCTCTCCATACATCACTGCCCATGCAGCAGTTCAAACGCTCCTTGCGTTTACACTTCATGCTTCAACTTCACTCCCACGTGAGGAGGCACAGCAGCCACACACGCCAAGCCATCCGTCAGCCCCGGCTCTGCTCCAAAGCCTTTGCCTCCTTATGTGCTTGTGTAAATAAACACATGCACACAAACACGTGTCGTGTAAGCGCAGCCAGCGGGGTGATGGATGGTGAATCCTGGTGCGTCTCTCCTACTTCCCTTGGTCCGTCAGGTGTTAAGTCTACTGTTGCAAAGTCTTGGGCTTCGTGTTACCTTTGATCTCATGGCATGATTCTATCATGCTATAAGAGGAGCCGAAATAGAGCCACTTCAAAGTGCAAAGGAGGCAGCAGGTTGTAAAAAGGGCAGGTAAAGAGACACCCTTCATGTTCTCCCACACCAAATTTACTTCTTTAGTGTCTACAAAGGGAGAGAGCGCTTTGTTTGTAAAGCATATTGCAGAAGTACCATGCACTGAGAATTTACTTCACTAAGTTTGGATCAGGTCTTAGGGCAGAGAATAAAGGCTCTGCTTCATCTTTTTTTTTTAGGTAAATGGCAGAATGGCCACTCATTGTCAAGGGGGCCCTGAGTGCTCCAACACTATAATTACTTTTATCTTGACAAAAAAAGCAATTACCTCCAAACAATTTCATAAACAATGCAGATATAAATCTACATGGAAGTCACGTGTGTTCGACAGATATGTAACCCCAATCACAATTACATTTTCAAATTCCCTTAATTACTGCTTTAAACCCACAGTGCATGGCGTAGAGCAGCCAGGTCACACGTGGCTTATTTTTAAAGAGCTCGCACACACAATATTATGTTTTGGCATTGTATAAACCTTCAAAAAAACTATAATGAGAAGAAACAAACATTATTATCTGTAAGATCCAGACACTAAACTTACTTAAATTCTTTCTGGAAATTTTAATTAATACTTTCAGAAAAGCTAAGGCAAAGTATCTGCTCCCAGTTGTCTGTTTAGGTTAACTTTATTTCTGAAAGTAATAGAATTAAAAGGCTTTTAGTTCTTAATCAATATTTTATTTATAGTCCTGTAACACTTGATTAGTTCTTTTGTAAAGGGTGTGGTAACTTATTTTCTGTTTATTGCATGCTAATGGGATGTTTCTGTGCTTTCATTAATGGAAGAACTCCCCCCCCACCAACCTTCAGGCTTACAGTGCAAAAATACTGTCAAAAATCATAAGATTATATTGTATTTTAGGCAGGCAACCATGTCTAAAAGGAGGTAAAAGTTAATCAAAGGATCATGACCTGATTGACCTAGGTTATCACTTCAGTTTCTGCAAGATAAAGTGAATAGAAGTAAAAATGATCATTCTGATTTTGTTGCACTTTTTACACTCTAACAAATCTAGACTAAACCAGGACTCAGTCAAACTCTGCACCTACCAGAGCTCCACTCAAATCAAGGGCATCACTTTGTCCCACATTAAGCATGCTTAAAGATTAATCATATGGCAAAAAATATCATACCCCCTCATCTATAAACAAGATGTCAGCATAGGTTTGTATCAACAATGATTAAAATTGCAGCTGTTCTTCTCTATCTACAATAAATTTCTTAAGACTTTGCTGATCTTTTCTCTATTTTTATCATGAAATTAATCTTTGACTATGAAAAGTGTTGTGAACACTTGCTCTGATTAAATTTCATCTTCAATAGCCTGTGATAGTTTAAACCAGTGCTGAGAAAGAGGGGAATATATTTTTATAATACATTTTAGAAAGCTGTTCCTCTGTGCTAGTTAATAGCTATTTCTCTGCAAAGGTAGAACCTGTAGAGTTCTTAAGGGCTCTCTGCCAGTGATACCAACCTCGCAACTCCTCTGTGCAGCCTTTTAACCCAGCACATGGGCTGCCCGGTATCACAAATGAGGCAGATGATGATTCTGGCCATGGAGTCCAAGGCTGATAGGAAGAGCCAAGTCTTGGCTGCTGAGTGTTGGAGCAGCAGGAATTTAATGACTTGAGGGAGTGCTTGAATTGAAGGTGCCAGCAGAAGGCAGTCAGCTAAGGAGCCTGCTTACACTCCTGTGTACAATACCTCCTACCCTTAGAGGTAGCAGACACACAGTGTTTACATCTGAGGCTTTATATTTTAGCATATATAATGTGTGTTTGTGTGTGAGTGCACGTGCCAATCAATGAAAATTAGTTAGGCCAGGGCCAGCAAAGCTGCAGCTGAGGCAGAACCTTTAAGATCTGAAAGAAATCCTTTATATTTAAATGATTTAATTGGCTCTTTTTCTCTCCTGAGCTGGAACTGAAGAAAGAATATCAAAAAGCTAACAAAAGCAAATATTCTTGTGAGAGCTGCATGTCTATTTTATATAACCCAAACATATTTCGTATAACCAAGGGATTAATTCGTCTAACTTAGCTAAATATCCAGGCTGAAACTGTCGAACTTGAGTGCTTATAATTAAGTAGTAGTTGATTCAGTAATTAGTAGTGATATAAAAGTAACTTTTTTTTAATTCTTGAGGGTACATAAATCCTATTGAGAACTATGGCAAGTATAAGCTATTTAACATGTTATATACACTTTTCCTTTAAATCAGTATATGTCAGACATAGGTTCTTTTAGCCTAAAGAGCTAGAGCTGTCTAAATAAGGTGCTCTTCAGATATCATGGCCCTTGAAAGCGGAGGAGGGCTGTGGAATTGCAGTCCATTAGAAAAGGGTATATATTACGTGTTTAAGATATCTCAGTAGAGCAAACACAGCATGGTTCTACAGACCAACCTCTTAAAAGATGCTAAAGAAACAGGCAACATGGCTGATACATTTGAAAGAGCAGCAGTGCAATCAGGTGTGATTGTCTGGCTGTGTATATTGATGAAATAACCAACGAGAACTGCAGTGCATCCTTTAAAACATTACAGTACTTCACAGGATACTAGTTGCAAAAATACAGAAAGCTCTTACCTGTATGTACCACTTTCTTCAGGCTACCTTACTTCTGTATGATTTACAGCAACGCTATCACGTGTCATTCTGGTCACACAGGAGGGAAACATGAGCCAAAGACTGTAGAAATTCGGGGAGATGGAGAGGATCTCAGACAGACTAAACACATGCAAGCACAGATGTGTGAATGCAATTAAGAAAAATATGGAAAAAAAATAGACAATGCACAAATATGGTGATAGCTGACTAGGAATATGTCCATATTGCTTCACATAGCCTGACTAACATGAGAAACAGGGTTCTTTTTCATATGAGATAGCAGACTAATCAAATAAGTACAAAAAAAAAAAAAAAACCCTCCAAAGAGGCTATTTCTATTTTCATTTTTCCATATTTTGCCATAGGTATAACATTAGAAGGCTTGGAATGATGAGCCTCAAAGCCTTTTCTTAAGTTATTTTTTAGGTCCTAACGTGTTACTTAAAACCTAACATTGCCATCAACAGAAAATGAATTCATTTGATAAATAGTCATGTTATGGTTTCAAATAAAGCAACTGTCAGGACTTTTAATTTTCTACTCACCCTAATGTATTACTCTAAGTTAATTAAGGTGCTTTCAATTGTTTTTGCTAATGCTGCTCAATTGTGTTCTGATCCAGTGTTTTGTTCATAGACGTGTTATAATGAGCATCAAGTTCAAGGGTTGCTAAAATTAATGATGCTGTAACTTAACCAACCCTTGAACGCTGTTTAACTTCATACTATTTCAGATGACTTTATGTATTTAAGCAGATAACTAAGTAATTCAGCTACCTAATGATCAGCATCATATGCACCTAATGAAAGGTGAAGGCACCAGGTGAAAATAAAGGCATTATAGAAGTCGACGGATTTTTTTTTCCAATGAAATGTTTCCTGTTCTGACAGAGATTATGCCAAAACTGGAACATTTTGGAACAAATACTGGCTTTGATGAAGTTTTAACAAGCTTATTTCTAATGTTTAGACTAGACTTCATACAAGATGAGAGTAAGAAGATAGAAAATGTGAGATTCTTGAGCCAATTATGGACGTTTTGCCAAAGTTACGTTTTCTCCAAAAGCTTCTATGCTCTTGGACTTCATTCCAAGGTGTCACGAAAAGAATTTTTCATGGAAGGATCCCTTGGTAGCTCTAGCTTTTTTGGGGGAGGCTTCCTAGTCTGGTTTTTCTTTTTTTTTTTTTTTTAATCTATTCATTATTTGTTTTTCTTCAGCTATGTTATGATTAGTTCTATGTTTTCTGATTTTATGAAATGTAAAATGCAGGCTATCTTAGAGTCTCTTGAGTTACCATAAATCATATGTTTATCGCAATGCTGTCAATATATAGAGAAATCACAAATGGTTTAGACAATTTTAAATTACTTATGGGTAAATACTCATTCTAAGAGATTAGAGCGAAACTGTGTGATTTTCAAATTGTCATCTATTAAAAGAGCTTGCTGAAATGAAATCTAAACTAGTAGCAGCCAAAGGCCTAAACTGGAGCTCAGATGTAACTTTAGAGTTAATTGTTGTGCCTTTCTCTCTTTCTTTTTTTCTCCCTATTTTATCCATAGGAATTTCCATCTTTAAAGATGGCTTCAAATATATACAACAGTCTCCGACTGCTTAGGTTTTCACTTAAGAGGAAGGTGAAATAAATCAGCTTGGTTCTTCATTATATCTATTGATCTATCAGACAGGTTTACAATACAATACAATTTCATTTAGCAGGTACCTCATAATCCTGCCATCAACAAAAAGAGTTATAGTGAATTTGAAACACATTATCATAACATATCCATTGACTAAATTAGAAAAATAGCTTCACTCCATTTATTCTTGTAGAAAGCTAACAGAGAAAGACGTTTTCGATCTTGAAGAAATACATTTGAAATGGCAGCAAACCAGTGAGACAACACCAGCTCATCATAAAATACCTGGGGGCAGTGGTTAACAGGTAATAGCAGCTACTGGGAGCTGTGGTGCACAACGTTCTTGGTCATGCTCTACTGTCTTGCAGCTTGGCAGGATGTTTCCATCAGTACATAACTGGCATAAGGTAACTAAGATCACTAACTGATTTGATAAGACTTTTTGCGTATTTTTCTAGAAAGCAATTAGTTCACAAAGTACAAGGTAGAACATAGTGATATCTTAATAACAAAGAACAGAGCAATAGTGGGTCTTAGGCATAATTAAGGAAATCTGGAGTAAACAACTATAACAGGGAAATAAGACAACTTTTTTTGATCTGGAGAATGAAGGATACTCCTCACACTGAGATGATGTAAAAATTCTCTATCTACTTCATTTTAAACACTGAGCACCACACACCAAAACAATAGCAAAAGCAGCAGGAAAGCAAGTAAAAAATATTGTTGCAACAACAACAGTGTCTGCTCTTGACAGATGTATATGGGATAATTCACATCTTTCAAATGAGTAAAACATTCCCTGCCAATGGCTATAATACACTTCCCACACACTCTACAGAGCTAGGAGTATAAAATGAGACAATCTTTCTTGTTAGAATTATTTAGAAAATGGTTCTTAGTATTTTCAGAACAAAAATGAGTGGAAGAAAACAATAAGCCTTTTTTTTTTTTTTCAGCAGTTCCCATGGGCTAAACACTGGGCTTCCACAGGATAATGTTGGATCCACAAAGCAGCATGGCAGAAAACAAAGAAGGTTTATACAAAATAAGGAGGTGAGCAAAAACATATCTAAAATTTGCAAACCAAAAAGAAAAGAAAAAATAAAGAAGATTACGAAGATTTGTTTTCCTCCATTAGAACTGTCAAGGATTTCTCTGCAGGAGAAGGGGAAAAGTGGGACTTTCATAAGAATGTCTGTCCACTCCTCATCTATCTGTGGCCTAAACTACTGCAGCCAACCTAAAAAGATGCAGTGCCTTGAACAGGCGGGTTGCCCTTGGAAGAGCCTCTGATGTGCAGAGCTCCTGACCACAAAGCAAAGCTGTGCTCAACAATATTAAACTAGAACAATCCAATGCAGAGATTCCTACTTCCAGACACTCACATTAAATCTAAAAGAAACCAAACAATGCCGCCAATCCACTTGTGATAACATAGGGGCTCAGCAATTTCAAATCAACATGATGACTTTTAATAACTTTAGGGACAATTGATACAATTAGATTTGGAATAATATTTTTGCCATCAAAACTCAGAAAAGTCAGAGAATTAACTTACTGTAAGAGTGCCATAAATACCACCATCTGTGAATGCAAGGGAAGAAAATATATTCATTAATTTTAATGAAGGAATCTTTTTGTCACTGATTTCATGCCCAGTTTGGCACAAGAATCTTCTGACGTTCCTTTATCCTACCCGAGACAAACCTCTAATTTCCTCCTGCTTTTTTCAAAGGTTCTCCATGTCTTTTGACAGCAAGAATTGGAAATAATTCAGTGTGCTCTGTGTAACAGACTGTGCTCTATAACCATTCCAGACTGCCTTGCTTTCCATATAAGAAAGCAGACTGGGAACAACTCTTAAGGCATCTTAAGTGATTCCTGCTGCCACCAAGAGGGTCCCCCACTTTGGAGAGAACTGGAGACAGCATAGTGGGAGTAAAGCTGTGGCATCACCTCTGTGAATGTGGCCACTGCTTCTTCTCCAAGCTCCCCACCTCAGTCCATTCTGCACTAGCTCCCAGTCGGATATCTGTAATGAACACTGGTATGTGGCCAAATCATCACACAATATGAATTTGATTCACTAAAGCCATTCTGATTTCCCTTTCATCATTTTTTAGTATTTGGTTGATTGAAATGTGGTAGTGGTTTCTTTTTGTTTTCTTTACCTCTAGGAGTTTCTCATTTTTGAAGCAGAATTTCCAGAATTTTGATTCTGTTTAGGGGCGAGGAGCCAATGTTGTCAGTTGTGCTCTCAGGCTGCGAGCTGGTGTGCCTATCTATATTTCAAGTGCATGCTGATGTGCTGAAGATGCAGATTCCTCTTTGTGATGATAACACCCCAGACTGCAGCCCTGGCTGCTACTTTAGCTGATATCTAAAGAGGAAAACACTCTATTTGTTCAGTACAGAGAGCCCTGTTAATACAAAAAGCATGTCTTTTTTTTTTTTTTTTTTTTTTTGACATTCTTTAATATCTTACCTTCTTTGTTCTTGTTGCTGATACAACCATTAGGAAAGACATCAGAAACAAGTAAAAGAAAAAATAATTATCTTCCAAAAGGCACAGATTAAGTATAAGCATTTTAAAAATTAAGCAGCACCAATCGTGTCTTTTCAATCCTTTTCGCAGTGGAATAAATGACCACAGAAGTTACAGAGAAGCTGAGAAAGTAGCACTCTACTTTGCAATTAAAAATGATGGATAAAATGAGAATAGAACTGCAAAGCTGTCATTTTCAGATATTAAAAAGACAAGCATTTTTCTAGGCTGACTGGAAAAATCATTTGCTCATCTACTTATTCTGCTTAGATGTCAAAAAAGAAAGGCTTTAAAACACTTAACATTTAAATAATGATTTGCGGAAAGAAGTAAAGTTAGAACTAATCTTTGTCTCATTGAACATGAACAGAATTTTTGTCTTTGAATTCAAAGTGAGCATACTTGCTTTTAAGGAAAGGTAAGAATTGAGAAGATAGTAATACAAATGTGGAATATTATGCTGCATTTATAATGGTATAAATATGGAGTTAAAAATAGCACTTATTATTGAGAGCAATTGTGGACAAATTTGCTTATTTTCATGTGTTATTTTTACTAATTTCTGAACTTTTTGAATGCCTGTATCTCTATCAGATAGACAACTCACTCCAGGAAATGAACCAATCAAGGTTCTCATTAAAAAAAAAAAGGCCAGGCTCAACTGTGGAATATGATCGTGCAGTTACTAAAGTAGAGGCAACAAAACATGGAAAACTACCTGAGGCAGCAGTGAAAAATCCATGTCCAGAATTCCTGATTTTCAGAGTTGGTTGGTGAGAGTTTACCTGTTAGTGCATGGCAAACAAATGGCTTGTGTATTAACACGCTCCTTGTTGGAATGACAGTAACTGGCAGCTCATGGAAGCATCAGGGTTACTCTGGAGTCACTCAAGCGCAGCATATTTCTGTACCCAGGGGCATGGCCCTGCAAAGACATGAAGTGGTGTCCTAAGGCTTGGTCTATCTAAGCATTTTTTACAGTTCTTACAGTAAAGGACAAGTTGCCATATTCTGCACAAATTATTAATGGCAAGAAAGGCCACAAGCATCCAGGCAACGCTAATTGGATGAATGTTGATGTCCTAAACATTCCTTTCTTTTCTAGAGGGATTCTAGCTTCTAGAGGGATTCTAGTTTCCTTTCTTTTCTAGAGGGATTCTGCACTATAACAGCAGCTATTTGCCTTTACTGCTTGATTGCATGATATACCATCACTGAGATGTGCATTGAACTAGATCCCTCTGAGTACAGTCCTGTGCAGCCCCAAATTCCTGAGATAATGCCATGGTATTAAAAACAATTGTTCTTATCTCTCTCCTTCTCCTCTCTTTCTCTCCTGTCTTCCTGCAAAGGAAGTTAGGGAGTAGCACTGTCAGTAGTAAAGAAGGTATTTGTAATCCTGACATTATTTGCTTGAATTGTGAATTATGATTCTACCAACCATGATGTCATCAAACCTCATGTAGCCACCACAGTTCAGCAGTAACATCTTCCTCAGCCAGATTAATTTTACACTAGAGTTCAGGCTTTTTTATTTTTTCCCCCCAAGAGCAAACCTAATGTTCCTACCTGCCCTTTAATCATTTCTGCTTCATATCAATCTGTGTCAAAGAACAATACAGCGATAATATATAACCCTAGGGAACACTGAGATCATATAAACTGCAGCATAATGCTTACCATATTAAATTCAATTTTTCAATTTAGCTATTCTGTGTCTGTTTTACTTGGCCTTAAACTAAACAAACATCCAGTGCCAAATGCAGCAATTGGAACTGACCACCTACTGCACAAGATTAAGGATATGAAAAAATGCTGTGTCTTTGTTCTGAAGCTAAAACCTTCTTCTCTCCAGCATGGGAACTTCATTGATTATAAACCACACTGCCGTAAATTAAATAAAATGGAAATATAATGAGCTATAGTGGAGTGAAGCAGGGTTTATTTAAAAGTGTTTGCAATCACATACACTCTAAAGAAGGCCTCTCTCCTAGGAAGAGTATCTTGCAAGAAAAAGTACATCTATAAACCTAGCAACTTTATTATAAAAGACAATATATATATATATATATATATAGCGAAAGAAGGAAAAGTTGATTTCAAATCATATGAGACCCTTCTCTCCCTTCAGTTTTCCTCCTGTCTGTAAATAACTTCTTCTTGACAGTGTCACATCATTTGGGGCTCTATGGAGCAAACCCTTGGTTTGCTGCTACATGCAAATCTCCAAAGGTTCAGGCTGACAGGACACGTGGAAGAGAGAGACACAAGTTTCAAAGGTGCCCAGACTGAACTTTGTCAACGTCTCTCCAACCAGCGTAGCATGAAGGAAGAGCACATCCTCCCTTTGCCCAGACACAGGGGCAGGGGGCCTCTACATTGATCCTACTCTAACTCAAGTGGGTATTCCCAATGAAAAACATATATCAGCAGATGAGGGAGAAGAGCCACTCAGAGGCAGGGTGGCCCTGTTTTACAGAGGAATGCACATACTTAGGCTTGAGGCTTGCTAGCTTTCCCAACCTTCTAGAAGCAAACAACAATTAAGGCCATAGGTGGGTTCAGAAACCTAATGCAGAGCGCTATAATCATCCTACCTGTGTTGGCATCATTCTGCTGGCTTCTCTGATTCGCTTGAGAATATAATTGTCTAGTTAAAAAGATGCATATGAAGCTAAGTTCTGTTAATGCTAAGGAAAAGAATTCATTATAGATTTGTGCAGAATAGCAGTTATAATGAATTCTCTGTGAGCTCTCTTGCATGCCCTTTGATTTAACCCAGTGTTTAATATAACATTTGGTATAGATTTCAGTGCTGTCTTTTATGTCCACTAAAGGAGCGTGACTGAGAAATCTATCTGATGGCAATTGTGTTCAGTTCCCGTGCAGTGAAAATCACTTATGGTTTACCATTTATTTTTAAACAGTCTGACTTTTGTATTACTACACACCTGCATGAAAAAAAAATACAGACCTCTTTAAGTTACAAGTTGGCAGAGGGAGAAGCAGCAACACATGAAAAGAGACACGAAGCAGTCCACGTTCAGTGTATCCTGAATGCTAGGGATGGGCAGATCACTTATAAGATGAATCTCAACTAGAATATTGGAACGTAGCCCTGGTTATTAAAATGTTTAATAAGTAATCCCCTACCTAATTATACAGTCATTCCTCTTTCCCAGGAGGATCTCACCTTTACAGCAGTTTATGATGAAGTACCAGCATTCGGAGTCTGTGAAGGTTCCTATTGGCTTCATAGCACCTAGTTCCAAGGCTTGGACACTGAGAAGAAATCAGCAAATCTTGATTAATCTATAATGTATCAACAGAAGCAAAGAGAGTTTTAAAGGACTAGGGAGAAAGAAGAGACGTCATGGTAGAAGTTTTATAAAACACTGGCAGACCCTTGTTTTCCATGTCTCTTCTCAGTGTAAGCAAGTCAAAAAGCTGTGTTATGTCTTGGATCACAACAGACATTAACGAAAAAAAAAAGAGCTTTAAGTTTTATTTCATTAAGGGTCACCAGGGATAGTAAATAGTTAAGAAAAGAGAATGGTGTTAAAAAAGAAGAAAAACCAGCATACTGAGAATAGGCATCACTAAAATGCCATGGAGGTTAGTTATGTGCTAAATCTTCTTAAGAGTCAGCTAAAAATTATTACTCAGCCTATTGTGGAAAGGCTTTAATACCCTTCTCTGTAATGATAAGAGAAAATTAAGCTCTAGTCATTTTATAGGTAACACATTCCCAAACTGTTAGTTTTATTCACAGTTGATGGTTCCTCTCAATATATTTTACTGAACTCCCCTCTATGAGAGTGGCAATTGTGGCCTTGGTCCAACAAGGCATACATAAAAGTGAACCTGTGAGCAATTGAATTGATTTTATTGAACTACTGATATGTTTTAGATTCTCATATGCTTAAAATGCTTTGCTGGATTGTGGTTTAGAATAACAACATCTCTATATCACCTAATCAGCCTGTCCAACAAAGCAATGGAGCCAACATAAAGTTAATGTGATTGTTAAGTCATTGGAAATAGGGCATGCACGAGTCTGTGAAATGATCTTGTGGAAACATTTGTCTGAAATTAGTTCTTACTTCTCCAAATTAGCTCATTTTTCTAAATAAGAGAGCTGACTACGGTGCACAGAAATGGAGAAATTAAATAAAAAACAGCGTACCAGCTTATTAATCAAATTAATAGGTGGCACCAAATTGTAGCTTAAAATCACATCTGAAAGGAAAGAGCTTGCTGAAGAACCAAGAGCAAAAGTTTATGCATTTTATTAATGACAGAACAATATTATTACTCATACTTTTTTTTTTAGTCCTGAATAATATCTTTCTAATTAAAACTACTGCCTGCTAAATTTCTCGAATGGCATTTTAGCACCAATATAGAAAACAATCCAAATTCTCTGCAAATACTTGGTTGCACATTAGAAATAATTATCAATTCATTTACTTAAATACCAGGCTCGTGTTGCAATAGTTAATGAGGCTTGTGCTATACTGCAAATTAGGCTTCATAAACTAACCATGATCATAATGCAGAGCCTATACCAAAAAAATCAAGAAATTGCGTTGAGCTCAGCAGCTCAAATTATTCCTATGGACCTTGACAGCTCTGAACCAATAATATTTAGCTTCATCAGCCTCTTGAAATCATGGTGTAGAAGAAAGTCTATCCTGGAGAAAAAACTACTAATACTCCTTTCATGTTACTAGATACATCTTTTAGTCTTATATTAACGGGTTTAGCAGTGTTACGGTCATTATCTTAAGCAAAAGTAGGAACCTCGTGTATCAAATATTGAACAAACTTGCAGTAAAAAATAAACCTCACAGTCAAATAATTTAGTATCTGCATAAGGCAACATCAAATGAGAGAAAGAAGAAGGTAACACGTTATCTCTGGTGCACAGACAGAGGCTAAGATACAAACAGACTGACTTTGTCCACATGTGGAAAGATGGCAGAGTTGGCAAGTTAGCCTAAGCGGAGTTACAGGTTAAGGAGAAACCAAATAATTCATGCCAGTTCTGGGCATTCTGGGTGAGATTTTCAAAAAGTGATCTCCAAAGCAAGAGTAAGGTCACCTAATTTCAGATAACTAGTGCCAGCATGTGTTTCCTAAACATAGGTGTCTAAATATTTGAGCCATGCAAGGGTTATCAAGGACATCTACAAGGTGTTGGCAGATATGACACAGCATCTACAAAAAAACCTCTACAGACATCTGGATCTGTAGCAGCAGGGCAGATGAGGTGCCGTACAGAACCTCAGATGGCTTTGATGTTTATGCTAGACAACTAAAATGAACTCTTAACCAAGAAGCATTTATCAGCCATCTATGTCTCCTATGCTGTCCCTGTAATCAGTGGAGATACTCACCTCCAGTGGGATGAACCGCCCTGTTGAGGTACCACTGTTTATCCACTAACTTTAGAGAGAACATTGGCCAGCTGTGCTCCTGAAGAAGGTTCAGCACCGAGACAGTGATTCTTTTGCACGTGTTGTTTGATAATTTTCAGAAAGTGCATCCTGGCCACCCCATGGCAATAGGTGGTTTTATTGCTGTTTTGATTTTATTCCCTAGTCTTTAAATTTTATTTCTTAAGTTAAAAGACTTGCTTAGCTGGTGAAAAATTGTGACATGTCCCTGTAAACCCAGGAAATTGCACAAAGTACCTTAGAAGACAAAACAAAATCACTTTTTTGAATTTCTTTCCCACAGTGACAAAATGCCAGATGTAGCCCAGAGTACAGGGAATTCAGAACAACAAACCAAACAGTAATATGATGTTGAAAGACCTTTAAAGGAGAGTTATACTCTAATTTGTTAAGTAGCAGCCTTTAGAGGAATTACACTGCTAGAAAAACACACTAATTGCAGGTTCCATCTAATGAGAGAAAGAAATGACAAAGAATTTATATGCCAAAACCTCAGCTGCCTGCCCAAAGTCAGTACAAACAGAATTTGCATGTGCAGGTACAAATTATTTCATCCGTCTGGGCAATGACTATTACTACAAAGCTTTGATTCAAACACAACTGGATTGTAATGAAATCAGCTTTGGATACTCAGACCTCTTCAAAGTCCAAACATATGTGACCACTTTTATAATATCAGTGGTGCTTGGTTTAGGACACAAACTCTCTGTGCTCATTTTTCAAAATATCTCCGTTAATCTCTTTGTGATAAAACAGACTTCTCTTTGTGATAAAACAGACTTATACAAGAAACTCATTGACCTGGGCTTCCTAAAGAGAATGTGTTTCTGAAAGATCTCTTTCAAGACTGAATTGATCTTGGGTGTATACTGAAATAACTGACTACGTGAGCATTCAGAATTAAACTGTAA
>JAVCKT010000361.1:0-16475 GCA_032273925.1 Rhynchotus rufescens | reverse complement strand
CAAAGATGTAAAAGGGGACATATTTTAGGAATGGTTAAATACCATTATCAAAGAAATACTGCTGTGAGCTGCTCCTAGGTATTCATGTTTATTATTGCTAAATTTAACTCAAATGACAAATCTTTCATAACTTAGAAAGGTAACAAGCTGTTTTTTTTTTTTTTCTTATCAGCAGGAACAGAAAAGCCCAAAGACAATATTTATATTCATTTTGTTTAAAAACCATCATCTGTTCTATTTTGTATTCCCTCCTTACTCCTCATCGTATATGATGTGAACACAAACGGGCTCTCGCAGCAGGACGAGACAGCTCTGCTCGCTCGTCTCTACTGCTGTTGCACTAGTGCCACCAAGGCACAGAAGATGCCACCAGGGCTGTAGAGCACAGAGGACAGCAGCCAAACATGCACAAGCAGAGACAACAGCAAGATGCTTCTTCCTTTCTGAATTTGCACTTACAGAAATAACAGCATCCATTGTGGACATGAGTGAAAATTTGTCAGCTACACTAAACGCTTAGCCCTTGCAAAATTACAAGAGAAAAACATTAGCATAAAAGCTAAACGCTTTATAAACTGGCCAGAGTCAGTAAAGCAGGAGAAATCACTTCTGCAAGTGGCAGACACAAGACCAAGTAGAACATGACTTTTTCCAAGGCTACCTAAGCATTAGGCTAGTGTATTCATACAGCTGTCATTTATTCGAACCAACAGAATTACGCTGGGCTGTAATTTCGCTTCCTCTTGGAGGAAGAGGTGAGCCTGGCTGGTCAGCCTTCTGCTGCAACCTTCTGCAATGATCTTATGCACACAAATTGAAGTAACAGGAGCTATTATGATCTATGCATTCTATTATCCTCCACAACAAAGTTTCCTGTGGCTTTATTCTGTAATGCACCCATCATAAAACTTTTGATAATATAATTTTATAAAATGCTTATCCTTAAAACTTGTACAAACATTACAATGAACAAAATCCATAAACAATGTACTTTTTCAAGTTCTTTACTGGCTTTTTATAAAGAGTGCTCACTATTTAAAAGCTATATGGTATCATAAATCTGTCTGAAGCAAGTCCTCAATTGCCTTAGCTCAGTGTTTGATGGAGGACTATTGTAAATACTCTCTGGCACTTACTTGTTCTCCCAGGCTTTTGCAAGATGCTCTAACCCAATGCTGCATATTATTCCGAGATGTAGGAAATCCAAATAAAGAGAGACCAATACTTTGTGTGTCCTCAGCAGTGATGTTCCTGAAGAATTTTGAAGGCTCTTGTACCCATGGTCTGGGTCCTCCTTCAAATAACATATCTTTAGAGGAACCCAAAGTCACTAAAGCAACAGATGGAGGATCAATAGTCTGAAATGAGCAACAGTTCTGAATTAATGATTCTATTCACGTCCCACATGTCTTATATTCTGATTGAACTTCACAAATAAGACTTCTCTTTCTTATGAGTTGATTTATTATTTTGATTAGGTTATGATTTTTCATATAGTAATTTGTAAGCAATAATCTGACAGGTTATATTCAATGGACTCCCAAGACTATGAAGAAAAACATTTAGTACATTCTAATTCCATCTCTTTGATGAAAAACTACAACAAGGTAAAGATACTGAATACTTGGAATATATTTGGAGAGAGATTTTTCTACTACATTTTCAAAATAGCCAGTACTCTAATATTTGAAGCAATGTCAAGCTTTACTCTTTTAAAATCCTTTCACTTGACAGTGCTTTCTCCAGCAGTCTAGTGCATGTAATTAGTCTCCTACATATGACAAAGTTTTACTTCAAATCTGTAGAAAAATTCCACACTGACGTACATCATCAGTATTGCCCGTGCTGTTAATCACCACAGAAATTAACTTGACATTTTAATAGGCAACAATCATTTGAAGCTTGTGTTCCACTACCCCATTTTTGTCATAATATGGTAAGAAATAAGTAGTAGCTGGCATAAAGGATGGTTAATTCTTTCTGTGAGCACTTAGTAGGAGGTGGGAGAAGAATTGGTTATATTTGCAACACAGGTAAAAGCAGAAATCCATTGGAAAATTGCAGGATTTAATCTTGAGTGTCCTCCTGCTCTTTGGCTCCTGTTTTTGTCTTACTTTTTATGCTAGGAATTCCTTTTTTATGGGTGATATTTGACAGCAGAATGCTTGTGTCCTGAGCATCTCAAACATTTCATTCTACTGATAGGAAGGAAAAGAAAATTTGGAAATAACAGTTCTAAGCTCTTTCTTAATACATATGTGCCCTGTTAGGTACCCTTCGGGCATTTAAACTTATATAGGGAAAGAAATGTTATAATGTTTAAATGCTTAAGGAATGTGAGCAATAGCATGCATTTGAATAATTCCTAATTAAAAGCACCTAGGGTTTTCACATTGCCTATCAACAGTAGAAAAGATAACACATGGCACTCAGAACACTTCAGCATCTTCTAAGTGTTATGTTTGCTGTGATTCAATATCTTTGACAAAAAAATCATAAAGAAAAGTCATCATTACACTTGCACATTTGTATGATTTACACAAACTTTTGTTCCATATGGAAGAGCAGGGAGAGGAGTAGTATACTATGGTCAAACATAATTGACTTAAGCTATGCTGTTTCAGTGCTTGATCTCTAAATACAGATTGTAACATGAACATACTACTCCATTTTAATATATTTACCTCGTATTCAGATTCCTTCCTTCCTACCTTTTTTCACTTGAACTGTCCATTAGTGAAATACACTTTTCCTACTTACGAATCACTTAAAATAGGCGGTTGAATAACAAAGGCTTTGAGTCTCGCATCGTTTTCAATCCATTTAGAGTCTGATGAAGATTCATTTACTCAAAAAGGAACTCAGTGTTACAGACAAATGTTATCCTTTACTCTCAAAATATCCACTCCTTCACAGTTCATTTTGAAGAGATTTCACTTTATTACTATTCTGAATGTTCCTACCAAAGACAGCAATTGTAACTTTTGCTATAAAATCTGAAAATCGACCAAGAACATCATGTTCACTTTCTTCTTCAAAACTTGCGAAGTTATCCATTCCTGCCAACTTATCCATTCCTCTATACTTATATCTTACAGCAATTATAAAGGAAAACTCCTTTTCATATAAAAAGTGTTAAAACATGATGCTCTAGGATCATAAGATTTTTTTCTCTGAAATAAGCCTCATTTTCGTATGCTACATACATAACATTAACTTGCTATTTTATTATTTAGAGACATTAAGAGCTGTCTTGTTTTTTCTTTAAATTAAGCACAGCAAGAAAAAAGACTTACTTTTAATGGCAGATAGGCAGCAATGGTGATGCTAGCGCTGAGGTGGACATGACCATGGGTGTAGCTAACAACAAGTGTTGTGTATCCTTGAGTTTCAGCTTTCATTCTGACTCCACTACAGAAATTGGCAGTGGGCTTAAGTCTCCCTGTGAAAAGAAAAGGGGAAAAAAGCAATCTTTAGATAGAATTACCCAGGAATTTTAGTCAGAATTCTGGATGACTGTTCTTGGAAGAAATATTTCCACTAGAAATACATTGATCTCACCAACTGAATGGGTAAACTATTGGCTGTCTTTTGTATCAAACCAATCACTTACTGAAGTAGCCATATCTCAAACCTCTATTTTTAAACTGTTCTAATAGGACACAAGTCTTTTCTCTGAAGTACAAATTACATTAATTTTATTAATTGAATACCTTTTTTTACTGTTTTAATGTGAAACTGGCTTGTAATTAAAGTGGCTTTTCTGCACAGAAGCATTGACTATGATTCAAGTTTTCACTAGCTAAAGGAAAGGTATTACCATGACATTTCCCTAACTCTTCACATACAATATAGAAAAAGAAAGAAAAAGAGAAAAAAACCACTACAACTGCTAATTACATAGTGACATTTTAAAAAAGCTGCCTCTCAGGTACACAGATGGTGCAATGCAGACTGGTTTCACTGGCTCAACAGCACAGCAAAGAGCCTCCATACAAGAGGCACTTGGGAAAAAGTACCGGTGTATCCGAATAATAAACTGATCTGGGCAAACATAGGGACAGGCAGGTTGTTCATTGTCTGCTTGGGCACTAATAGCAAACTCTTCACTGGCCATTACTGGCAAACTTGGTTGGGGGAGGAAATCATATTTTGTACTCTTCCTAAATCTGACAAGATGCACTTGTCAATGCTGTGAACTGTCGCCTTAAAGTTGTGACACAGTTTTGGCAAAATTTAAGCAGCTGGTCTTAGCTCCCTGGAAGCAAACACTGGCCAGTGCCTTTATGGAACTGAAGGGTACAGCTGGGCAAGCAGAACTAAATACTTGGGGAATTTTAGGATTCTTTCAAGTTTTCCACTTCACTGTCAGAATACAATATAACCCAGACCCCTGTGAGGAGAAAACCCATCAGTTAGTTTAACTTTCAAAATGGGAGGGGGTTAAACCACCTTGAAGCGGTCTGAACACGCCCCGGTTTTCTACTTCCACAAGGAGATCGAAGTGGGAGCAGTCGCTCAGCGGCACCGTCTCGCCCGTTTCCACGTTCGTCAGGCCGTTGATCCGCAGGGGCAGCTCCAGCGTCTGGCCGACACGTGCTTCAACTTGGCACGGCAGGAACTCCATCCCACTGGGTTCAGTCACGTACACCTGGCGCAGGAAAGGAACAGGGACAGAGATGCACAAAACTCCACAAAAGGGTGTGAGAAAAACAAGACTTCCTTGTGGTCTCCAAATTTATCTTAGTCCTTGTATATCCATCATCCAATGACTACCTTCCCTCCAAATGCTGGAAACAGTTCCTCTGTTTCCCCCAGCACAGTTGGGTGTGAACTACTTTGCTCACCTGACACAGAAAGCTATCAGAGGTACTAAGTGGATTTCTCAACCATTTTATTCTGCTTTGCTCAAAACAGTCCAAGTTCACCTTGGTCTAACAATCCCTGTGCTACTACTTGCATTAATTCTCTTTTCTGCAACTTGTCTTTTGCTGTATAGAGTTTATAGGGTGGATTAAAGTGTGTGACGAACAGCCATGCTGGACTTGCTACCTGACCTTGAATTCTGCAGTGTGTTTGAGCTAGGCCTGATAAAGCCAGCAAAGCTCCCGTGGCCTTCAGTCTGCAGAGCTGAGAGCAGCAGCATAGAAGAAAATATAGGAACCAGTGTCTTAGAGATAAGTTTCTTACAGGCTTAAGTCTCTTTTTTTTTAATTTTGTATTTCTGTTGGTGGAGTATTTTTAATGGTATTCAAAATCTTCCCCCACTAGTATATCAGAGATCAGAAATAGGCAAACACATCCAGCACCTTCCACTTCCACAAGTAATCCTTATGTCAGAAATACCTTGGAAATCAAAAGGAATACTTCCAAAAATAAGGCTAACAGAAACAGATCTTAGAGGCTATTATATCAGCCATGTTGACACACAAGTTATTCTGCTGCTGCTTTTTTCAACAACCTCAAGCATTCTTCCAAAGATTGACTGCACACTGTATAACTGCTGGGATCAAAGCTTCACATTTGCAGTATCTAAACTTCTTAACTACCTATAAATGGCTTCAGAATAAGTTGTGGAGTCATATGGAATGGTGTTAAAATTACAGTCCTTGGGAAACGCTGTGCATCTCAGATGCATCTTCTAGAACTGACAACTAATCTGAGCACAAAAGAACAAGCTGATTTGCCCCTTAAAAATCAGTATTGCAGTTATTTTGATCAAAATTTCGTTAGAATGAATATTTGGGAAAAATATTTTAACAGAAAGACTTCTACTGACATTCTTTTCTCTTTACTATGGAACAGATTCGGCAGTCTTGACCAAACAGTTTTTAACACTTTTGCTAAAAGATACTCTGATGCAACAGAAAAGTAATACAACAACTACAGATATGCTGCACACGGGAAACTTATGAGTGAGGAGATCTTTTGTACAGCTAATATATGTAGATTTAATCCAATTAGTTTGTTCTCCACCAGCTGCTAAATGGCATGCACATGTCACGGAAGGTGTGCAATGCTTGCTTCCTTGCTGCTCTGCTTCCCAAGAACTCCACACCATCATCCTTATAAAGCCTTAACCAGATGGAGGTTATTTTGCTTATGAGTACGTGTTGAGACAAAAGTCAGTCTCTGGACTCCAGATTATTCATAGGTGCTCAGTACATTCTCTCACTTTTACTGAAGTCAGGAGCAAAATTCTCTTGTCAGGTTTCCATCTCATCACTTAGCTCTTTGCAGAGGTGACTGAAGTGAAGCACAAATTCAAATGCCTGCAGCGATTGCTGCAGAAGCTGCTTTTTGCAGCAATGTGATAGATGGGAGTATCTCCCTTCTGCAGCAATCCAGCGCGCGCATCTGAAATTAAACATCTTCTTAAGTGACATGGGCCTTCAGTCCTGATAGCAGGAGCAACTCTGCATAACTACTTGAACAGAGCCTTTGCAAACACTATTTCTTGTTCAATACAAAGTCAAATTATAATTTGACCAGTTCAACTAGTATCAACATTATTTTTTTTTTTTTTTTTTTTGTCAAGGCAGTGGCACAGTACTATTTCACAGTGGTCTATATATAGCACACAGTAGTGCTTACTTTTAATTCCTATTCTACCAGTTTACAGGTCTGGCAGTTCTGAAAAGCTTGACAGAAACTAAGCATTGTCATGATTTAATTAAAGAAAATAATGTGTGCCCCTAGAAAGAATTCCAAATCAGTGGAATCATTTCCATGAGAAATATTTAAACTTGTAGATTTACAGTAAGTATTTAGAGAAGCTTCTTCACATATTTTTGCATGAACTGAAATGCAAGCAGACTACATTTACTGCCACTATATTTTCACTTTACCTTACCTGCTAACAAAATGATCACTCTAATAAAATGTAAGACATAATTTACACAGAGATGAAAAATCCTTCTTCAAAATATATTTTTTCATTCCCTATGTTCTAATATTCCTACAGGATTCTTTTTCCTGGTCAGCTTTGGGATTCAGATTTATTAAGTTGAGTGTATAGGATTCAGATCACTTTTTTAGGCAGCAATTTCCTTACCACATCTTCATATTATCTTTCAAAAAAAATTTTTTTTTTTTTTAAATCACAGAGAAACCATTTTCTTCTGTTCCCTCACCCACCTCTTCCCATGCAGAATGTATTTTTAGTTTGGCTTGTCTTCTTGGATGGCTAAGCCAGCAGCAACTGACTGCTTCCTTCTTGCACTTAAAATGTTCATCAGGAAAAATGAGTTGCCAAGAAAATGGGTGACAAACTGAGACAAAAATCAGTGCAGCAGAGACAGCTTGAATCCCCAAATATGAACTCTGAGGCTAACCACCTACCCTGCCACAGGACAGGGAGGCAAATTGCTTGGCAACATTTTGCAAAAGGGAAGGCCTAAGGGGTGCTCAACTTCTTCAGTGTTTTTGAAAAGCCACCTCCTGGAGTGAGCAGGGAATGTAAAATTTTACCTTCATTTCTCCATAGTGCAGTGGATTCTGAACATCAATTGCCTGAATGACACTGACACCAATGTCACTTCCAGTTGTCATAACTCCCTTGACTGTCACTGTAGCAACTGCCTGGTTAGAATAGGACCAGCTGAAATTTCCACTTCCACCATGGGCCTAGAAAAGAGAAAATCTTTCAAATATATACTTTTTTTTTTTCAAAGTGAATGATTTTCATGTTTCTTAACTGTCAAGCTCTTAAGTACTTTGCATGAAAAACTGAACACATTGTGCATTTATATACAACTAATGAATAAGGATAACCAAAATAATGTCTATGCACTTCGAAATAACCACAGTCAAATATGAGATGAGAAAATTACTGCACTTCATTCACATTCATTTCAGGTTTCTGCTCCCCAGTGCAGCTACCCCAAGCATTACTCCGTCTCCCAGCTACGGATTTCTGATGCTTGCAGGGCCCAGTCTGACGGTGCTGTGTCTCAGTCTCACTAGCTGGCACACAACATTATTGTGCTTCTGAAAACACCCACTAGCTGACAACCAAAGAGCAGACTCAGTGATTCCATGTCTCACTGCCACTAGTTTGACACCCTGCAAACAAACAAGTCCCTTCTCCTCCAAGATTCCAGTTACTGAAGGGCTGGTTTAAGCTAAGAAGTGCGTAAGCGAGTGGAATTATTCCACATCCAGGTAAGAACAAGCTCCTTGATATCATGGCCCACACCAACAGACACAGCTGATTATACTGGCAAAGCAATAGGAGCACCTGGCATTCAGGACAGAGCAGTATCTGCTGCTTCGTCATATTCTGTAAAGTCAAGGGGGTCAAAAAACAATTGTCAGCACAGCAGAGTATCCCCTCCAAACCCACCTATTCTGTGATCCACAGACTGTTAAAATACACCCTCAGTTTGTCAGCCATGTACTAAGCTTCATAAAGGTGGCACTAGCTTCTTGCATGCCAAGAAGAACAAGGATCTGCATGCCATCATTTTCACTTGCAACAGAAACCCTCCTATCAATGCATTTATGAACAAATCAACCAAAGACTGCTGACAAAGTCACTCTGAAACCCGCTGGAAGGAGTTATTTCTACAGTTATAAACAAAATATGTCTAGATCCAAAATCCCTTTAAACTTATTTTCAGAGACATTCAGTTCACTTGTTTAAAATAGCCTGGCTTAAAAGCTATTGAGTAGCAGGCAAAAACTAATCAGTGAGCAGGGACAACAGTCACGCTGTGTGCTATGGTAAACAACCACTAGTATTGTTGAACACACAGACTGGGAAAGCACTCTTGGTTTCAGTAAATACAATTTGATTCAAATGCTGAGGGGAAAAAGAACTTGACTTTTAAATAAAAAAGTAAAAATAATGCAGCTTTCTGATTAACAGGAAAGAACATTCTGTAGTGAAACATTTAATGTACAAGGTAGAGAGAAACAAGAATAGATGTGTAAGAGAGGTAGAAAACAAAACACAGTGCATTTACTTTCCCTCTCTTGTCTCTAGCAGAGGTTAAAATGAATGAAGTACTGAAAATGCATTTGGGTACTAAGAATTTTTACAACACTCTGCTGGTGTGGGTTGGGCATAGCATGAACAAAGATAAATTTTAATCCTAGAGAAGGCAAAATATATATGACATTAAACTCAGTGGCCTTATCTCCAGAATTATACCAGCAAATATAGTTAACTTTCTGAGAAATGTAAAAGCAGTCAGTCAGTTACTTAGTTTCTGTGTGCGTGCGTGCACATTTTTCCTTAAATACACCTGTACTTTGTTGCCTCTTCTACTATACTTTTTTTCTTGAAGATAAACCAGTAACACAGCACTGCTTAATGCTAAAAGGGAGAGGTAGGAACCATGCATGAAAGCCCCAAGAGCAGAATCTGGAGGAACTTGGCTGGGGAAGGGCATGGGCTTCTTCTCCCAGGCAGAGCACATACTGGATGCTGAAAGACAACTAATCAGCTTTATGAAGCATACTAAAGGATTGGCAGATACCGGTGGTACCAATGTACAAGGCATAGAAATCTCCAGAAAAGTCCCTTTAGAAGGATATAATACACATGGGGACATTGCCTTTCCCTCCCTGGGAGGCAGAGCGTCTCCAGGGAGCTAGTCATTCATCTTGTAATGCCCTTTTCACATATTACTTTCGTATGGCATTTCAAATCACACTCCCAGTTAACAGTAAATAGCAGCTTCCATTTTCTCTTTTGTTAAGAAATTTTGCAGCTAAGATGTTTTCCCTAATTCTAAGCCACATGCACATGCATGAACGAGAACTTTTTCTAAACTAGATATTAATTCCTGCAACAGTCCTCCAAACAAATTCACTCCATGGAATTAATTACAGGTCTCTGAGCAGTAGTTTCTTCCTTTTGCATACCTGTATGGTGTACTGGTAGGTTCCTGCTCTTGGCTGCCACGGAAATGTCAAAATGCTGGGTGAAAGAACTATTGGAACATAGATTTCAACATCTTGCTGGTTTCGCACTGGAACTGGCAATGTATGAACACCTCCATCCTACAAAAAGAAACATGTTATAAATGACACCACACTACCTTCCAGGAATAACTTTCAGTCCGTATTCATAGTAGTTGAAAACATCTCTGGGAAAAAACAACAATTTAGGGTCTCTTTGTTATCAGTAGTGTTATTTGTGAGCTCATCACAGCAAGGTGTACTCTTTTACTAAGTAATAGTCCTATGGAAATAGAAGTGCTCAGGCCCATTTAAAAGCAAAGAGCAGCAAGAAATGCACTCGTTTGCCACTCCTACTACCAGCCCATGCACATGGCATGCTCGATAGCAGGGGAAGGCACCATCTTTCATCCTGACACACCCAGCCCTCAACCCCTCCGGAAAAGCTGGACTTCACATATTGCGGAAATGTTTCAGTGGTTTTGCATCATGTACTTTTTTTTTCCTGGGATTATAAAAGAAAAAATTAACAGCTCTCAGAAGACCTCATTTCATTTAGGAGTACTTTTCTGACACAGGGAATGAACATGTCATAATATTTGAAGCTCCACCAAATCCCATTCAAGGGGTCACTGAAGAGATTTCAGAGCAAGTGGGTTGAGGCACTGAATCGTTCCAGCTTCAAGCAAAAGCAGATCACTTTCACAGCACCTTCCCTGGTTAGCCATAGGTTCAGCAGCCTGTCCAATTATTAGAAAGTTAATGAATATTAAAGCCTGTAGGCTGATAAATTTGGCAGATTTTCAGTTAATATCACTTACCAAATGAGAAAACTTTCCAAATGTAACTGAATGCCAAACAACAAGGCCAGCTTATGAAACTGATGATCCTATCACAAAAAATTGTACAGTTTACTCAGAGAATGGGAAAAGGCCTTTGCACCAGCACAGGGATATGCTAGAAGTCCAAGTAAGATACTTACCACCAGGAAAAAAAGGTCCGTACTCTGCATCACTGCTTAATAGGTGCTTGCCACACACACAGTAGCAAAATCCCACAATCTTTACTTAAGCAAATCCACTGTTGACTTAGTTGACAGTTTTCCTAAAGTAACAATTTCAGGATATTGTTCTTAATCTGTTTAAATAATGATGGCTTAGACTCATGTAATTCTTAGCCTTCCTTTCAGCAAGCCTGCCAACTACTAAGCCACTAATGCAAAAGTAAAGCATTTTTTTTAGGTCTACTGGTAAAGCAGAATAGTTATAGTAAAGACATACCTGATCCACTACAGATGTCAGTGCAGCATCAATAATGGTCTGACCCTTCTTTATTGCTTTCACATAATGATATGATCCATTCAAAGATGATTTCAGAACCTCAAAATATTCTTTGGACAGCTTGGCATCAATTCTAATATTCTAAAATTAAAGCATTAAGTATATATTGTCACAAATAACTGATATTAATACTGACTACATAGTTATAGAGAGGTTAGTAGTAAATCAATGAGGGAATAAAAATTTAGTAATTTATTCCAAGAAGCTTATCTGAAGCTGAGGAATAAGAACTCCTCCCCCACGAAAGTGTCACAGTCTTTCAACAAGTTCATACATTTTAGTCATAGCACAATAGTATGTCCATGTAAGGGGAGGGGAAAAAAGAGCTTTTTTTGTTACATTAACAATAACATGTAATTTTACATTGAAAAAAGCAGCAATATTTATACTGTTATATATTTTTAAACAAACTTAAAATAATCTAAATGTTGTAATTCTTAACATAAATGGGAAAAACATGTGATTACTACCCCCATAAAATCTTTCCCCTGCAGAATGACTGAAACCCAAATCTGTATTTTGGGAAGCATTTAAAAGGACAAACAAAATAACATTTATAGATACATGGTAGTCTGAGCAGCATTAATTCGATAATATTTATCTGATTGCTAATGAACTAAAGATTTTCCTCTTTAGATTTAACCAATAACAAACTTGCTAGAATTCATCTTATAAAAGATGTGCTACTTTTCATCTAGCTAGAAATCATCGTATATAAAAATTAGGTGTTTAAATGCTAAAGCCTTCAAACCTTTTCCCATAACCACCTGAAAGGAAAGAGTTTTTCCAGAGTGCCATAGACCTGGCTTTCTCATTCTTTGAGACAGGCAAGATTGCCTCTAGAGGTGACCGAATGGTGCTGTGGGCAGGTGAGACGCAGCGCAGGGGCCACACTGCTCCCCACGGGCTACCCTGGTCTGCAGCATCCAGCGCGCTGCACATGCTGCACGTTGGAGAAATGCTGTCCAGCTTCATCTTGTTTTTCTACTTAAGATTCCAGTGAACTTGAACCACCCACAAAGCTTTATTAAAAAGGAAAAGATAAGAAATAACAAGTCCTTAAATATTTTAACATCAGCAAGAAATTGCTCAACTAAATGGCAAAGAAATCCAGATTTTAGGAGACAAACACGCAGGGAAAAAAAATATATGTTCACTTACATCAGATAAATACACCTTATTGCTTGATTTATCATACACTTCAATTGTAATTTCATAAGTTCTACCTGTTTCTAGGACCCATCTATCACCAGGGTGAACTGTAAATCCTACAAAAAAAGAAAACATGAAGAACATGAACATCTCACTTCTAGTGTCTGTGCTCTGAAAATGCACCACAACAGCTGCAAGTTCTTGAATACAGAGGTAAAAGTAAAAAAGAAACCCTTTTCACATTCAGCTGATTTTAGGAATACGCTAACTCTTCCAAAATAACACCAGTCATGTGGGAAATTAAAAAAAAAAAAGCACAGAAGTCACACCAACACAACACCACAAGAACAAAGGCAAGAAATTATATTGTCAGAAAAAATATGGCAAATACTAACCTAAATAACCTGGATTCACAACATAGATAGTGCTGTTTGGTAGCCTGGACACCCCTTGCATGCGAATACCTGAAGTCTCAGTAAAGGAACAAAGAAGTTTTGCAAAAGCCAAGTTAAAGATCAGCTTGTTTCTGGTGCTGCTTGAGCCTCTTTGGATAGTAGGTGTAGATGGAAACCCAATCAGCCCCACTATCCCCAAAGGCAGTGACAGGGAGATCCCACCATTTTAGAATATAATGTTTTAAATACGAAAATTAAACAAAGGTCCACCACATCCCACATTGATTGAGGAGAATAGACATGACTGATTTGATATTCTTCCAGTCTAAGGTCTTAGAACATGTCAAAGCATCAGGCAGCTTCAGCTGAGGCTGAATTCACAGCTGTGCCACTTTGCAAGCCTGGAGCAGTACTCCCAGTTTTCAAGACCACTGGTAGAAATGCGGATAATTTTATGTTTTTGTGCTGCAAAGGGTGAAAAGTTTGTCTCCTGCCACAAGGACCTGGATGGAAAAAGATGACCCAAAGGATACTCTTGTGCCCAAGAACGAGATTAGCCTGTCCCTGCTGCACTGCAGTTACGATGGATGTTGCCTCATCTAAGCTTGCAACTGGCCGGGATGGATCTCCCTCAGCATCGACTACGTTGTTCTGTAGCTGCAGTTCGTAGTGATCAGAGGGCATCATTAATTCTGTACATAAAACAAGACGAGATATGAAGTAATAAAAGCAAATGTGCCTGTGTTGGGAAGCTGTTAATTATTGCTGATTATTTTTATTGATGTCTAGCATATACATGAAGTTATTTTAATTTTGTAGAAAATGTATTTCAGATTATATCAGCACACATGAGCATAACACCTAACTTCCATTTCTTTGAAGCTACAGCTGCCAGCCAAAATTGCTCACTCTTTACCCCAACATCAGATTAATCTCCAGCTTCAAAAGTGATTAAATTGCCTTCTACAACTTACTGATACTTTCTGCTGTTTCATTTCGTATTACTAGTTGAAGACAGGCCTCATAAAGCATCTCATATTAGTTTATATAAAAGAAAGTCATTAACAGCACAGGCTCCTTGTAAACAACTGATGCAATTATGAATTCAGACTTCTGGACACAAAGTAAAGCTAGTCAAACAACACTAGTGAAAATAAAGCAAATCCATTCTTCAGAAAATACTGTTAGCAAGAAAAAATAATCTAAATTTAGTATAATTAAGAAGTCAAATATGATTTCTAGCTCAATGTGAAAAAAATTAACATATCTAAAATTTATTAATAGCTCTTGTTTTTCTAAGTTACTCTTGTCTGTACATCCTTGACAAGTCTGAGACTACATCTTTCGCAGACAATTTTTGTGAGAGAAAAGATTAAATGGCTGTATCACCAGAGTTTAGGAAAATAATACTCAATATTAACCAAGTTGTCCAAATACAATTAAAAATTGTGTAAGTGATAAATCCAGACCAAATGTTAAAAAAGAATCAGACAAACCTGTAATCTTCCCTTGTCTTATTTTCTGAACTCTGTATTGGATTGATGTTCCTACCAGAAGGTAAATGTCATACGCTGGGTTTAAAAGGATGTTTTCCAAAATAAGCAATCTGACTTCCGCAGGATGTACATTCTATTGGTAAAGAAAAGAATTTGTTTGTTTGAAATGAATATGTAGCAATAACTTACAATCTACCAATGAAATATATTATACTTTCTGCAATGAGCTCTCTATGACCATCTCTTGTTTTGAAAAGGTAAGGAAACCTGAGGACAATGAACAGGATATACACCTGCTCTGACATGGTAACACCCTAGAGAAAATAAGCAAAATAGGTAAGATTCTGCAACACCACGTGCCAGTGCAAAGTGCAGAGCCAAATGATGAAGATGGGGGCTGTTCTTGAGGTGCAAAGGGCTGGGGAGAGCCTTCTAGAGGCCAGCACAGCTAAAACCCACCACCCGAGCTGAAGCTCCAAGCGAAGTACAACACCACAGCCCACTGCAGTGATTTGGATTTTGCATTTGAAAAAGCAGTTTAAAAGGTGAGTCACAGAACTGTCTCCGGTGGCTTCCTCGCAGCTCCCGCGCCACGTGCCGGGAGCAGCGCCCGGCTCTCGTGCGGCTCAGACACTGGAAGTGGCTCCCTGCCCTCGCCGTCCTAAGCGGTTCTTCAGCAGCTGTCTCTGTCCTAAGCCCCCGTTGAGCACAGGCGCTGGCAGACGCAGGCTGTATGCCATGAAGCAGCATGTACCACGTGTACTCCACAGTACTACAGGCATTAACAAGCCATGTCTTGCACTTGAAATACCTGCTGGCTCCATCTACTTTCCAAGGTGGAAATGGAGATGAGTAGGAGTAATTTGAGCACCGTTTAAAAAGAAAAGGGAAGTGAAAGCTCAGGGAGCAGATTCCAGAAACAACCTGAGCTGATTTTGTTCCCTGATCATTGCCAGTCTCCCCAGCAAATAAAAGGGAGAAAAAATTCCAACCCCTACATGCAGTTCAGTAACATCACACAAAGGAGGAAAAGGCTGTCTGGAAAATAATTTTAGTTGTTTTCTGGAAAAGTATTTGAAACAGATGAGCAGTGGCTATTCAGACACAAATATACAAATGTATTTTCCCCACTCTAAAACAAGGTACCTCCATCCAACTTATGCATTTAAACTTCCTGGACTATGAATTTAGGACCACAATAATTGCATAAATTCTACTAACACAAGCAAGACACAAGCAAGCAAAAGCAAAGAACGCAAGCTGCTTACCTTGTAGACACTCTCCTGTATTCTTGCTTTTAGTTTAGAACTGCCTGTTTTCATTCCAGATACCAAAATGGTATCTCCTTGCTTGGCAACTTTTTCCATCTCCGAAATATAGGAAGGAGGTATATAGGTAGATTCTAAGAACTTGAGTATACTGAAAAATGAACAGAAAGATTCTAAACAATCTTTTGTCAAACCATGCAGAAAGCATAACTGTATTTCCTTCCAGCTCAGATGTTTTAAGCAAATTGAATATGTCTGCCTGGGACCAGATACCCAATTTCACTCATTCTTGAATATATCCGCAGCCAATTTGTGTGATAAAAGTTTGTTTGAAGCCCGTTTGTGGGACTGAAAGAAATATCAGAATGGTGCACATTTTGTCTATAATGATCCTTCCTTTTTTCTATACTGGGTGTAGTCTGCAAAAACACTCCAAATCATTGTGAAACAACAGATGCAAAAGACTCACAACTTATGTTTAAAAAAGCAGCAGCATTACAAATCAGAACACAACTTCGACTGACACAAAGTATCTAGGATGCATTTAGTAAATGTCCATGGGGAAACAAGCAGACAAAAACCCCCATGACTCTACATGCGGAATATTTTTAGTAACTGATGTAAAATTCAGTGAGATAACAATTGAGAGGAAAGAAATTTGTGGTGAATAGATAAAGTATGGAGGACAAACTGAAAAAGGATCATATTTTAAGGATAGTCAGCTTATATATGCACATGCTCTGTTTTGCTTTCTGCACACCTACACAGCAAAAATAGCAGAGCCATATTGACAACAGGTGTCAACATCCACAATGACAGTTCATTTATTTTGCACCGCTTTAGCACCATTAAAACATTTCCATGCTGCTGTAGCTGTGCCAACAGTAGAAGGCATATCAGTATTAAAGTCACATCTCC
>JAVCKT010000358.1:0-20617 GCA_032273925.1 Rhynchotus rufescens | reverse complement strand
ACTGTACCTACAGAGACTTATTTTCAGTCTATGTAAATGTTAATGTTTATGTATGTCTCCTAGAAAAATGTGTTCTTAATCTCCTGCTGAATTCTTACATCAGAACACACTGAAATTTGGCATGGACTTCAGTTATTTTCCAGTAAGAAACCACCTTATAGGAGTTACATATGCTTCCAATTTTTAAGATATTTAATAATGTTTTCACCTCTAATTAGGAGAAATATCTGGTTTTGGCTCTTTCATTCTCCTGGGAACTAAGAGTTTGGTTTTGCCAATTGCTGGGTCATTACAAAATTCCATTTCTTGTGTTAAATTTTGCTTTTCAAGTTCTGAATGAACTTGGAATTTGGCTGCATGTTTAAACAGTAACTGATTTCCTGGAAAACACCAAACTGAATTAAACTATAACTGTTATGAAAAGAACATTCAAGTTTAAAGAACAATAGCAAAGAAATATTAAGGAAAGGTTTCTATATTCAGCTCTATTTTCTATTCCAGTGCATATTATTTACACATAGGTAATTATAAAATAGTTAAATTTACCCATGTTCATAGCTAGAAGTGGTAAACTGCAGATTATCCCTGTGGTGCTGTGGTTCAGACTATGTTTCCTTTATTTGTTTGCTTCTCAACAACTAAAATGCCAGTTTATTTTGTCGGTTAAGCAAACAAAAGAGCTACATTTCATGCACTTCCAATCATCTGAGATATTAAACCACAAAAATGGGGGTTTACAATGGAAAATCATTTTTTTTCTTAATGACAACAGCCCCACTGCCACCCGAAAAAGGGCTCCAAAAGAAACATAGAGACCAGGCATCTGGGTTTAGCACACTGAGCTGCTTTCAGAGAGCCCTGTCACGGGCTTGCATTGTCTAAATTGGCTTTACAGCAGTAACCTCAACAGTGCATTCTTTCCACCGTCTATTATATGTTCTCGGCAGCTTATACTGTGAGGTCGTGGAGCACATCCTCAGCTATAATGCAAATCCGTGTTGTTACAGTTACTTTAGAGGAGCTATACGTTTTACACTCGATACCTAGATCTATGAATGTAGTATTTTTATTTTTACAAAAAACAAATGTGGAAATCTCTTTTAAAATTGAAAATGTTAGTGTAAACATCTCATACATCCACAGACTAAAGGAGATTCACATTTCACTATGCTAATTTATACCAGCTGAAATGTACTTTAAAATTAATAGACATACGAACTAATGTTTGTGACAGACTGGTCCTAATCGGCAGCAGTCTGCGGGCTTGCTCTAACCATGTGCTCCTGTGATCTGCCTGTGCCAGAGTCTGATTGGGCAGTTTGCCTTCATTATTTATGAAAAAGCAATATGCTATAAAAATGTCATTAGAAAATAATATTTTTGATGTGAGCCCATTGCTGTGGGGTCTGGGTAGGTTCTAGGGTATTCTAGCACAATGTTCAGCTCTGGACTCTGACAGCTAGATTGAAGCGGGTGTTAATTTCTACCACTAGGGTAAATTCACAATTTTGGAGTCATCTTTACAATATTAGAAGGTGTTTTGTTGATTAGAATCTATTAGAATGCATGTACCGAGCAATCATTTTAGGGTTTGTAGCTGCCCTCAGTGCAAGTCGGGAGGTGGCCTCGGAAGACACAGTTATAGAGCAGAACTGGAGGTCACTAGGTCTGTTCTGGCCCCAATTATCTAGGGCTGATTCTCTTTGAGGGGCTAAGGTGTATTCCTTGTACAGGCATATACTCTTTGCCAAGAGAAGTATTTGTGGCAGAGATTCCGGTTTCTGGGATGCATTTCTTGGTATGCAGTGACTAAAAAGCCAGAGCATGTTTTCTCTTGCACAGTGCTCTCACACATGGTCAAAGCTGTGAGTTTTTTCATCCTAAAACTTAAAACTTTGAAACTTGCCCAGCTTGTGGTTATGCAAAATTACTCAACCCAGGCTAATGGGGGAATCTTCTTGATATCCCTGGTGTCATTTGTGGCTTCCTATCAAAACTAAATAGCTTCACCATTTCTCAGCTTCCATATGATACCGAAAAAGTCTGCCAGGATTAGCTAAGCTTCTATTTCAGTCAAGAATCTCAAAATGAATTAGGATCAAAAAAATCCTGTGGAAATCTAAGGGGTCAAATTAATCTGTGATGTAATTTAACAGGATTCAGTGGATTTGCCATAAGTTATCTTGAAGGAAGGAATCTGAACCCACTTGATTTTAAATCAAGAACTTAGAAACCCAAGCTATTGTGTCACCTAATTCTGTTCATTGGCTTGTATGTAGGTGGCTGGCACTGCTGGTTTCTGAGCCTGCTCTGGAGCAAGTCCAGGCAGAGGGCACTCCAGCCCAGAAACTCACCCCAAGGCCTGGCCCTCCAGTCCTGGCCTTTGTGGCAAAAATTAATGATAAGGGAAAACATTGCACGCTGAGTTTTCATCTTGTGTATGTCTTGCCACAAGGAAAATCTAATCTTAGCTTGTGAAAACTTGCTACGACTCTGAACTACGGCACTGTGAAGCCTGTCTTGTGATTTCTTCCAGGCCAACTCATTGCTGCTGAACCTGAACAGATGGGAGAATTCATTTCCAAAGCACTTTGTGCCCCGTTCCCTTGTTTTGGGATTTCAACGTCCAGTCTGTGATGCAGATGATCGACGTGGAGTTTCAAGGTTTGTTTTTTCTGGCTGTAGTCCAAGGATCCTGCTGAGAGCTTGTACGTGACAACGTGCTTGGAGACTCCCATCACATCCCATTATGTTTTCTTTCTCCTTAAGATTCCTCTTTAAAAACATCTTGGTTTGTCAACACTCAGGAGTTTGCTTTCTTTAACGTGTTTTGTTGAGGATTTTGGTTGATTCTAGTATCGTTTTCCTCTTGTGATACCTTAGATAATGCTTTTAAGTTCTGTGTTCGGCAGTCTTCCTGCTCATAAAATACAGATAGTGGTACTGTGCAGGTTATTCAGCCAGCTTTGTGAACATCGCTGAAAAGTAATATTAAAAGATAAAGCTAACGTAATTTGCCTCTGTACAATAAAAAAGGAAATTTTGGTCTCAGTGGGAGAGACATACAAGGTTAGTATATGTGTAGTCAGTCTTTTTCTATTTCTATCACATGCAATTGCATCATCCTCTAAGCATTTTTTTTAGGATAAAAGTGCTCTTATAAGTAAAAAGTTATAATTTATTTTAGCATTCTTGGTGATTTACAAAAGCCTTCACTTTCTTTCCAATTCTTGTCATTAATGAGAACTAATGAAGACAGATTAGTGTAATCTGCTGTTTTCTTTTTCTCTACTTCCCCTAATCAGTCCCACTTGAATCCACTGAGTTTACCAATAATCCGGTAGCTTTCTATAGCACCGTACAAGGGAAATGAATTATCCTTAGAATATCCACATCTTGCCATCAGTTTTCTTGCAAAAGATGATGAATCTTAACTTGTTTTTCCATGTTACATCCAGAGCTTTGGGAGAGTGTTTTGGCAGGCTTCCCAGTGGGCATGGATCACATTCTTAGAGCTCTCTCCAAAGCCATAAGAATGAAATGAACAACTCGGAATTTTCCAGTTTAGATCGGGCTCTGTGTATGTTAGGTGAAGCAGCAGCTCAACCGTGAGTGCCAGTGTAAGCTGCAACAGAAAGCAGAGCAAAATCTGGCAGACTGTTATAAACTGTCCTGTCTCAGCTTCACGTGCCTGTTCCTGATGTTCGTCATGATACAGAGACTTAGTGACTGAGACAGGACTACCACCAAGTAGTCTTGCCTGTAGGAAACTATCAAAGACATAAGGGCAGAAAGAAACACTTCAGTTTTCTCTAGTTTCTTCTATTTAAGGCGATTCTTTGGCTTCTGTTATAGAAAGTGCTTTTGTGAGTGACTGAAATAAGATAAATAGTATATAGAATCTGTCTTAGGGATGGAGTTTTCTCTGTCAAATTTGAAGCAGTGCTCCAGAACATCTATTCTTTGCATAAGAAGGGGAAAGGTGGGGAGTGGGGGGGAAGGAAGCTGAGGATAATGTTGTGTTATAGAGAATATGATCTGGGGAAATATTGAAGTAGGATGGGGATAAAAGAAAAAAAATTGTTCCTTGTGTCTCTTTGAGGGTCCAATCCAATCCTCATGGAAGCTGGTTGGAAATTTTCCCTGTCCTGTAATATGAGTTGGGTTCGGTCATCAAAATAACAAAACAGAACAAAAACTGGTAGTAAGCACAGGCAGATCTACTAAAAACATTTTAAAGGATTATATCATAGATGGCATATTAAATTGTGGAAAAGATGTCAAGTTTACTGAGGATAATCATAATTCAGATTTCAGAGTTCTTCATGCTTTTATTTAAAATAATGGAACATGAGCTGATGAAATTTCATGACTGTGCTGTAGCTTCTGTTTTGTGGGTAAGATAAGTTGGAAAAGAAATAATAGAACAGGAATTAAAGAACAGCTCAGTATTGGAGCTGAGACCAGGCAAGAATCTTGGCTTGGAGCACTCTGCTGCAGTTCCTAGAAGTACTACAACTTCAGAGGACTGGATCTACTTTTATTAACAAGCTTTCCTTCCTTGATTTTTAACATTTTTTGAAGATTTTCTGTAACATATGCACATTTCAAGTTAACTTGTACTACCTGATAATTATCCTTTCATAGGATGAGACATCCTCATCTGGCTCATTTTTTTTCTGTCTCTAAAATGAGATTCTCAGCCATGAAAATACTATTTGCACCTCAACTAAAGTTTTAAAAACATTTAGCTTCTGAGCTTAAGTTCTATTTTTAAATGTACTAAGCAGCCTGTGTTTCATTGAAAATCTTGGAGCCTTGGATATTTTTAAAAAGACACAAATTTAAAATATCACATTTTTTTTCTTGGATGTAACTAATCATTCACCTTAAATAGTAATATAGTGTCCTGCACTGGGGGAATGACTCTACAATAAAGTCACCTAATGTGACTTGAGCTTCGAATTTTAATCTCTCTCTCTGAGCCACATCCTGTTTTCGGTTAACTGATCTCATATGGGGGAAATTTACCAGAGGAAATATCTCAAGTTCGGAAAGTACCAAAAACTTATCTTTAGTTTCTTAGTGTAATTCAGCACCTTTTAAGATAGAGGTGTTATATTTTTGAGAAGTGTCAAGGTAGAAGGCAAGGAATGAACTAGCAATGCACGAGAGGAGACCTGTGGACCTAGCAGGATGCTGTGTCCCTTCATTCCGAAGCAGGAGCTGTGACCCATCAGGGTAACACTGATCTTTCCAATAGAGTTCGCTTGTACCCCTTTCTATTCCCATAGTTTAAATATGCCGCCACCAGACTCTTCAAACTTTGGTGTATCCTGGCACGTTTTTAACTTGCTGTGACTTTCAACAACCCTGGTTCTAAGCCTGGGGAGCGGAGGTTTCTACCCATTAGAACTATTAAGGCTATTGCAGCTTCCATGCAGGCTTCCACCTGGGCTGGTGTGCGGTCTGAAGACACTGCACTCGCCTGTGAATAAGTTCCCAATAGACAGAAGCAGGGAGGAGGAAGTGCGAATGATGAGAAATCAGATGTGATTCTGCAAGTATTAGTAGACCTCAGGAGAGCTGCCGCAGAAACCCTCGTAGGGCTGGGGAGGGTTCGAGTGTCCTGTTCCCTCCCGCGGCCCCGGCTTTCCCCAGGCAGCGGAGGCACAGGCATTTCCACGACGAGCACGCTCTGGCCGCGGAGCGGCTGCTGTGCGGGTTCCAGGGCCAGGTCGCAGTGTCGTGCAGCCCCGGCACGTATTGAATCATACCCCAGGCAGTTTCAGGAACTAACCATGAAAGTGGATTCCCTGTTTCTCCTCTGTTGAAGAAGTTTGTTCCCTTGGGTCTTTCCTAGTATGTTTTAATTGCTGCTCCCTGCGGGTTGGTCCATTGCAGCATCCCGGAGAAGAGCAGATCGCAGCTCCTGGCTGGGCAGCCCCGCTGGCTGGAGCCCTCCCCGGGCAAAGGCACCGTGTGCTCCTGCTCCCCGACCAAGCCCTGCTGCTGCGCGGAGCGCTGACAGGGCTGCCGGCAGCTCCGTGCCCGGGAAGGCCTCGCTCTGCCCGCGGAGCCGCCGCTCCGGCGCATCCTCCGGCCGCCGCGAGAGCCGCCCCCGCTGCAGAGCCCGGGCGGGAGGAGGCGGCGGGTGCAGGTAGGGCTGGGGCCGCGGTGCGCGGGGGCTGCGCTGGGTGCCCTGGCGCTCGCGGTGCTTGTGCCAGCGGGGCTGCTTGTGCCCTCCGCAGCAGAGCCCTTCCGCCCTCACTGCTGCAGCAGCGGTGCCCGCGGTGGGGCCGGTGGTGCCCGCGGCAGGGCCGGCGGTGCCCACGGCAGGACTGGTGGTGCCCGCGGTGGGGCCGGCGGTGCCCGCGGCGCCACGGCAGCTTCAGCGCTCGGCTGTGGGGCAGGACTCTGAACGTGGGGCTCCCGGCGGTCAGTGTGTGTGTGACGGGCTGCCGTGGTGCTCCTTCCCACCCCGGCTTTGGCTGCATATTATCACCATCCCTGTTGCATCCCTGGCTGCCAATCCCTAGGGAATGCGGCTAGGGGCTACATGGCATCTCTGAGCACAGAGACCCCGAGCCCTGCTCTAGATATCTCTTTATAGGCCTAGCATAAAGCACTGTGAGAACATCGTCCTGCTTCCGCGGGAGGTTTTATAATTATTTCTTGTGGCTTCTGCCTGTCGCAGGCACTTGCTAGCCAAAGCTAATTTTGCTAACGCCACGGTCGGTGCTGCTGTGTGTCAGCAGTGTCACAGGACAAAGCGGCTTCATAAGGGCGTTGCTGTCATCAGACTGCCAGGTCCCTTTGCTCAGACCTGTCTTGAGCTTTCCAGGCACGGTGGGGGCCACCGGAATCAGGATTGGTTGCAGTTCCAAAAATATTTGGCTGTGCAGCTGCCCTCAGCTCAGCCTGATACCGCAGTGCCTGGCACATTTGCATGTGTGGCCCTGGTTAGCACGTGAGCTTGGCTGGTGAAGGTGGCTTCTCCCCGACTCGGGATTTCATTTTGCCCCTAGTTCTGTGATCTGGGGAAAGGCAGCGTAAACACATCAGCTGCCCAATTTCTGCATCTGTAATCACAAACTCTGGCTATTGGGAACCAAGGGCTGCTGGGCACTTACTTTACAGGAAATAATTCTTATGTTCAGTTCTGACCACTGGAATTGTAGCTGAAAGATGATGGCACTATTCACTTCGTCTTTCTACAAGAAAATTGTGTTGGAAGAAGCCCCCAAGCCTTGGTTTTGATACACTGGCCATTTTCACGTTGTGTTTCAGGGGAATTTTAAATCTGTACAGTAATTTCCTGCTGGTACCTAGTCAAACCCCACTGTGACATTTAGCCACGCTTTAGCTACAGGCTCAATTAAACATCACCAGACTGCTGCACAGCATTGGAGCTGCCTTGTGGGCTGTGATGCTTGATATATTCTTACACATCAAAGTGAGGTGGTGTCTGCTTGCTTGAGCACCTATTTTGTACCTCCTCTTTGGCAGCAGTTTGCTTCAGATGGCTGAGAAAACAACCCAAGGAGCAGAGGAGCTCCCCGACTCTGCTCCTGATGAGAACGAGTTTCCTTTCGGCTATCCCACCAGCATTTGTGAAGATGTGCCTGAGCAGAAGTACCTGTGCAGCAACTGCAATAATATCCTGAAGAAAGCCCTGCAGACGCTGTGTGGACATCGCTACTGCTCCGCCTGCCTGGTGTGGATCGTGCGGTAGGTCCCTTCTGCGGGGGGTCTCACAGCTGGGATGGCCTCTGCGGCTGCGTCGCGCCCAGCATCGTGTTGTACCAAGATACTCCTTAGATAAAAGGTTGTGGCTACCTGGTCTACTGCACAGTAGCCTTTTTATTGCCTTGGGATATTTAATTCTGATGTTTTGGAAAGCTGCAGTAGTCGAGATGCAGTGACATCAAAATTATGTCATGCTCTTCCTCTGGTTGTCTGGGTGCTCCTCTGATGTCCTCTTGTCCTGTGTTAGTGCGTGATTCATCTGGATGATAGCAGGCACTGGCAATGAAATGCACTTTTCCTATATGAAACTCTACATTAAATGCTTTGAGAGTAAAAAACATTGTGTTATCTGCAGTAGGATGTTACCCCTCTAGAACTCATCTTTGCACCAATATTTTCTGATTTACAACTAAGTGTCTACCATAGAAAAGTGGGCATTTCCCAACTGTTTGAAAAGATTTCCTGTTACTTTTCCTATATGATGTTTTTGTATAATTGATAAAATCATCTCCTAGCTTTTTCATGATCCCATTCGCATTTTACTGAAATACACATCAGATTTATGGAGCTCAGCCTGGTCTTAGGGAAGACATTAGCTGTTTCTCCTTTGACTTCTATAATTGGTCCTTTAATGAGAAAGACTATAGATTCTGAATGGAAATGATTCCTTCCAGGTTTTAATTTCTGTTAATATCCGTACAAATTTTTTGCAACCTGCATTTCACTGATTATTATTTCCTTGTTCTTTGTCAGAAACAATAAAAATCCAATCTGTCAGAAGTGTAAAGAGGAGGATCCCTGCACTTTAAGTGAAGGAAGTCTATTGGCAGAAGAAAGGGTAAGCTCTAGCTCACAGCTCATTAGTTTGTCATTAACCATTTTCTAGAATTCTCTATAGTTGTCACAGAACTATGATTTAGAAGAGAATAATATAAAACATAAAGTATTCCAGTTGTACGTTTTTACTCATGTTTGAATCTTTCACAGCTCTTAATAATAAGGCATAAGTTTAGGGCTTTCAAAGACCGTAAGGTTGTAGAATGTAAACAGTCCCACAATCTTCTATATAATTAACTTTTATTGGCTCAAAGTAACCTGGATTGCTGTCTTCCTCTCTGTCAAAATCTACTTTAATTGTTGCTGCCTTCTTTTGGGAAAGGTCCTGGTGGATTCCCCAGGCTCGGGCAGTGTAGTTATCTGTGCCCTTAAGAGCGTTACCAAAATTTCAGGTCTAGAAAACTAGAAATCCAGGTTCAGGACAGTTGGGTGAATTGCCTGCAGAATACTTTGAGAGCCAAGGTGCATGGAGAAAACAGTGGAAAACTTCGAGCTGAAAATATTAATAATTAAAAAAAAAAAAATCATGTACTGGCAATTCTTCTGTAACTTCCAGATTTCTCTAGTGCTATTTTCTTAGTAAATCTCACGTGATTTTCTGCAAATCTGTGGGTGGGTTACTGTAAGCGGGGCCTTGCTCTTGCAAGGCGATCTGCCTGGGCAGAGTTTTGTGCCTGCTGGGAGCCCGGACGAGCTCAGTCACCGCAAAGGCATGAGGATGTGCCTGCATGGATCAGCTTACACGAGCGGCCCACACTTGGTGAGCAGGCCAAACAGCACGGGGCGTCTAGCAGCTCCTTTCTTTGCTCCATATCTCTTTGTGGGGACCTTGACTTTACCTTTGCTTTATGTAATTCCCTGTGCTGTTTATTTACACGGTTATATAAACCCAGATGTTCGGGGCCCTCACAAGATGTGTATTTGCCATAGCTTATCCCTTGCATCTGCTTAGGGCAATTGAAGATGCTGATTTGGGGAAAACAGCCTAGATTTGTCCAATAGAGCTTTGGGGACAGCTCAGTCAGCTTGATAGCCGCTCTGCCTGAGCATATGAGCAAAGTCTTCCCTTCGCCAAGCGCCTCAAGACGCGTCACGCGGGTCAGAGTGCCCCAGGAGCAGGTCCAGCGGGGTCCCTGGCGGGATGTGGCAGTGACCTCCAGTTGTCACACAGCCACCCTGGAACGGGACATGTCCATGTCCTGCAACAGCCCCGTGTTACCGAACCCCCTGGCCCTGCACCGACACCTCCCTCTGCCATGGCCAGGATGAAAGAGGGGAGATGTCCACCTCCTGTGTGTGAAGTGAAAGAGAAATGTTTTCAGTTTCCTTCCACGTCACCCTCAGCACCTTCCCATCCACGTGAGTCACTTCATTTACTGTACCAAGATCTGACTCAGGCCCCTCTCGATGCTCGGGACAGTGTCCCCCCAGATGCGAGGGCAGGACGTTTGGGTGAACCAGCCGAGGCAGCGACCTGTGCAGACCATAGGAGAGATGGGAATTTCCTGCTTTGCCTTTTACCTGACTCGTGTCCATAGTAATTTAGCAATTTTAAGTGTGAACCAAAAAGCACAGGGGATGCACACAGCAGCCCCTTATGCTACTGGGGTTGTCCCTGTAGTTAAACAAATGTTGAATGATTTGGTTGGTAATATCAGGAAATTCTTTGAGTTTCTCTCTTATGACACAGGGGGAAAAGCCTCCGTGTGCCTGATAACTTGAATTTCTTTTCTTTGATTTAGCTCGTGAATCAGACTGGGCTATTTTGGACGCTGGGGCTGGTATGCTTTCCCTCACTCTACATTGCCAACTGATTACGCAAAATCTTCCATGTATGCAGATGGAGCCACGCATGCTATTGAACAACCTAAATGACTTTAACTCCTTACTTATGAAATTGTTTGCAATGTGTGTGTAGAGCATCTCTTGGACTTTGTTTCCAGACTGAAATTGCAAAAGGTGTTTCTCTGAGACTCTGTGGTCCAATGAATGACTAGCTATCAAACTGGCCATGCTTCTTCAAAGGCTTTAATTTGACAAGCGTAGATAAGTCTACAGTATTTTATATCTGGATATAAAAAAAAATAATAGTAAACCACACATTTAAGAATGTTGATTATGGTGATCTCGTTTTTGTGCTTTCCTTAGGTGATTTTGTAGAATTTGGGGGACCTTAGCGAAAGGTGGGCATGATTTGTAAACGCTTCACCCGACCAGCACCCCCAATTTGCTGTTCTTGACTTGTGTTGCAATGTATTGGAAATCTACAGACCTCTGTATTTTGTTCTCAACACCACCTTGGTCCTGTGTCAGTGTACCTATTTTGACTGTGCAAGATGTAATATTAGAAGTGTACAGTGTTTCGTGATTTACATAATAATTGTACATTTCTTCATGGTTAATGCAAGAAAAGAAACCTGTGTTGTGCAAAAAAGGCATCTCACATGTGGTTTACATTTCTTTAAGGCACAGTGCAGCTCTAAATGGAAACAGCCATGGTCTGAGAAATTTACTCTCACTGCAAGGCAGTCTCGGTCCTCTTTGCAGCATGTTTAGGAGGTGTTAATGGCCCCAGTAATGAAACACATTCGTTAGAGTGGCACTTGGCAGCACCCGATAGCTAGGGTGCTGTCAGCACGTCCATTGCACTGGGTGTATTTCAGGCTTCTGTGAAAAAGGACACAGAATAATAGCTGTTGTTGGCCAGGCATACTTTGCAACGGATTTATGTCGTATCAAGTAGTTTATATTTGAAGCAGAAGAAATAAATCATTTGGTAACTATTTGGGTTTTAATCTAACAAACCAGTTGCTAGATTAAAGCATTTTATGGCAAGAAAATAAATAAGATAAAAAGAAGAGCTTTATGAAGATCTGGAGTCTTGACACAGTCCCCTTATTCCTGTCTTGAAGATGCATTCTGGAATACTTTCTGACTTGTGCTTTCTCCTTTTTGTGTTTACTTTCCAGGCTTTCGGTGATGCTGCCATTAATAAAGAGATCTCTGAACTCAAAGTACATTGCGTGACTCTGGGATGCAGTTGGTCTGGTACCATGAAGAATTTTGAAGTATGTTTAAAGATCATTTATTTAGGTTAACGTGCTGCTCTTTGAACAGGAACAAAATGGAAGTGAAACTTGGTTTTCTGGAAACACAGATTCATTTAACTTAATAAAAATCAGCAAAGTGACAATGATTTAAACCAACAGAGTATCTAAAAATGTAACATTGGTTTTAGTAGGGCTTTGACCAGATCCAGAATTTAATGTTGCAAAACTTTGCATCAGCTATGTTTTTTTTTTCCAGTGGGCTTAATTAGTTAAATGCAAGCATACAACTAGCATTTTTTTGCTGGACCAAAATAGTCTGATCTCAGAGACTTGTTATGAGCAATATATGTAGCATGTTTTTCTAAGAAATAATTTTCCCATGGGTAAACATCTCCTGTTTATTGAATGTGTTACTTAATTCTTTTCAGATTGATGTGAAATGTCCCAGGCAAAATATTTAGATGGGTCAGATTTGGGAACCTGCCATGCAAATTAAGAGTATTAATAGAGGATATGCTGCTAATTCTCCTGGTGCAAGAGAGGAGGCCCCTGCTACATTTCTAGCAGGGAGTTTTAGACTTACCAGCCTCAGTAAAGGAGGTGAATTTTTCAATAGTATTCACTGCAACACTGTAGAATGGGATTTTACTCAATCTAAGAAGAAATGCAAAGCTGAGATCTTTACTGTCAGAATAGAGACTATTTATAGATAAATGCGGATCTGCAGCTTTCAGTTTGATTTATAATTTTAACTTCCAGGAGCATCAGAGCCTGTGTGAATACGCTCTAATCCCCTGCCACACTGGCTGCGGACACATGGTGATGAGGAAGAAACTTGCAGATCATTTGGAAAATAGATGTATTAATAATGTGACAACGTGTCCAAAGTGCAAGCGGAGTTTATCCAGTACTGAGTACCAAGTAAGAATGTTTCTTTGTTTTAAGTAAGGGCCTTGCTAACACTGCTATGTGGTTTTTTTTTGAGTTGAAAGGACTGAATATTTTCTCATCCCACGCTAACCCTGTGGAAGGGTTGTTTCCCTTCCCCTCATTCTGTTTATCTATCACCTGATTCATTTTTTGGTTAGGAAACCTTGGCAGCAAAGCAGGAGACTGGCATTGAGAGGTTGATTTTTCTCTGCCTTCGTTATGTAGTGTTTATAAATTTGAAATGTTATTGGTTATATGATCTACTTTATTAAATTTGCTGACATATGGCAAAAGAAATTTGCTTATTTACATATATTTCATGTATCCACAATCCTCTGGGAGCAGACAGGAAGGTTGGGGCACTGCTCTCCCTCTCTCCATCCTGACCAATCAGTTATTGGTTCCGTAATTTTTGCATTTCTTTATTATAAAGAAACCTCCCTGAACCCAGCTCCAGCTCAAGTAATCAGTGATCTGTATGAGTGGAATGGCAGAAAGGAGAAGAAAATAAAGGTCCACTTCGTGCCATATCCAAGATATAGAGAATTAAGAAATGAGTTAGGGAGTGGGGAAATACCTGTGGCTGTTTCTGAGGACCTCAACCAGAAACGTTAGGACTCTTTGCTCAAGGAGACTCGAGTCCTGCTACAATTGCTTTATGAAAAAAAAATTCCAGACTGCTTTAGGAAATGTACTGGCATGCAAAGGCGTTTGTAAAGATTAAAGGCAAAACCCCTGAATGGTCTGAATTGAAAGCTGACAGTTGCTGTGTTAAATACACAAATTACAGTTGTAGTATGAACCAATGGAAGGAGGATTATTTTCCCCTTCTTCTTGGAGCCAAAAATGGCAGGAAGTCTCATGTTAGCACTAATGCATTTTGCATTAGCACATCGTGATGGAAAATTTGGATTCCTGCCCTCAAAATGTTAATAAGCAGGATCTGAGAAAGGTCTGCACACTAAGCGAACTATATGAAGTCGAAACATGAAGAGTTTATATTTGGGTTTTCTGTGTATTTGCTCTGTTCCATAACCCACTACATGTCACCGTATACATATGCGTGCGTGCATATAGATGTGTATAGGTGTGCACGTACTATAGGTTGAACTAGGTGAGGTGTGTACCTTGCCAGTCATGTATTGGATTTCCCAGGATGATCTTGCAAAGGTAAGTTCCAGCTGGGCCCCCTAAGTGGAAGATCACACTTTGGACTTCCATTTAACAGGCATTGCGGATCCGGCATGGAAGATACCTGCCAGGCTGGGAAGAGGAGGAATCAGCTTGGAGCCTTAGAGAGCTCTGGGTCAGCAAGCCCTTGTACAGGGAGCAGCGGCAATCACTTTTAGCAGATGTGCTTTAGCTCCAATTTTCTAAATATTATTTCCTGTAAAAAGAAGCCAGGGGAGACTGCAGTGTACAGAGTAGCGAGGCCCGAGCGGCCCCTCTCTGCACAGGGGTACAGAACCCTGCACCGGGTGTGGTGGTGCTTACAGCGCTCCCAGACAAGCTGCCCTCCCTTTGTTTGCCTGCCCTTGAATCCACACCGCTCAGGAGAAGAGTAAGAAACTTAGTGCAAACTCTTTCTTTCATGGCACAGAGTAATACTTCCCATTCACTTCTTGTCAAAAGGCCCTGAGGAGCCTCAGTTTTCTGTAAAATGGGAGTAGCATCCCCTGAAAACACAAGCTTTGTTTCAAAAAGTCCTGTGAAAGGTAGTTGTTGCATTTAGCAGTGTACTTAGTGTTCGCTTCTTCTTTTAATGATAGAAACACTCCTGTGAAGGCAATTTCTATAAGGAAGACAAACGTGTGCAAACAGAAACGCCATCAAAGGAAAAGGTAGGTAAAACATGAGTGAATGCAGTAGCTTTTGTTTCAGTTCATTGAAGTGTCACTTTCTCATTTAGATTAAATGAACATCTAAGAGTATCTTTGCATATAGCAGTAGTTTCTGGGTGCTTTTTAGACCCAGCTTAGCTGGGCCGGCTGCCCTACAATAATCTTTATTAAATCATCTTCTCCGTTCATCTTATAAAACCTGAGAATTGTTTGTTTCCTTTCAAGTATTCAGGGAGGCCCAGATGAGCAAAACAAGGGTTTGCTGTGACACAGGTGGCCCTTCTAAAGAGTTGGAGCCTGCTGGGGCCATTCACGAGCAGAGGAAGCTGCAAGATGCAGCTCTCACGGGCTCTGCCGTGGCCAGGGAGAGGCCTGGGCTGGTGCCCTCCACCTTGACGGGCCACTTGGCATCCTGGCGTGTTATTTATGGGAGGTTGTGGCTTGTTAAGTCCTGTCGTGATGTTGTGGACCCTGCATTAGAAGGACACTTACCTGCCAGGTTGTGTGCAAGGCTCTCGGATGGCAACGTACCGCTCTCAGCTGATTTAGTAATGAGTTTTCGATGCTGGTTGGATAGTGTAATGTGCTGACTTGATTTAGCTTGACCTATAGCTGCTGGGGATGAGGCTTAGGTGTTTGTAGATAAATGAAACAATGTCTTAAAAGTTGATGTTTGATTATTTTCTTCCCCTTCCCCCAACAGAACCACTCTACACCATTAATCAACAATGATGGATGCAGATTTTCAGAAATTGGTTGTTCATTTAGGGTAAGTTAAATTGCTGCCTTCAGGGAAGCCTCAATTCAACACTGTGCCTGTGACCTAGACCAGACTATGTGTTCAAGATCATAGGGCTTGATTTAAGTACATTTTTAAGAAAAGAGAGAAACGTCCACATGTGAACATAGCCCTTAAACTCACTGTTGGTGAGCTTGTTGATTTTCTTTTCTCCCCTGAGAGTCTCCTGGTGTGGACCTGTATCTTGCAGTTCTGCCATCTCTGTTTCTCCCAAGAAATTAAAGGGAGTGCTGCTTGATTTGGCTGCAGACCAGGTATGGTAGTTGCATGGACAGAGTATTGACAGCATCTTCTTACAGGGAAGCAAAGAGAAGCTAAAGGAGCATGAAAAAACTGCAGTTGGAGCCCACATGCTGCTTCTGCTGCAGCTCATAAAGGAGCTGAAGGCAGCCTTGTGCCCAGGCCGTGTCCCAGAGCCTGCGCTGAGTGTGAACGGGGCAGAAAAGAGCATCTCTGACCTGCACGTGCCAGTGAGCCTGGAAATCAACGGAGATCTGGAAGTAGACTGTTTTCCTCTATCTTCCGTTTCTGAAGATGATTCAATTCTGCAAGAAATTGTGAGGGAGAAAGTGATTTCTGAGCTAGAAAATAAGCTGCATGTGTTTGAGAATATCGTGGCAGTGCTCAATAAGGAGGTGGAGACCTCCAACTTGGAAATCACAGCCTTTCGGAGACAGAGTGAGCTCGATCAAAATATAATACGAGGCCTTGAACTGAAGGTAAATGCTTCTTGTGGACATTGTTGGTGTGTTTGTACATACACATACAGGTGTATGTGTAGGGTTGGGGACTGCGATGGGACTGTGAGCTATTCTGTTCTGGACACATCTTTAGGATCCTCGTGTTTTATGTGAATTTTTAAATGGAGAGCTCTAATTTGCAATGTTATTTAACATCTACATGCATGTTTAAGCACTAGAAACCCCTGGGAATTCTGATTATTTAGAATATAGCATGATTGGGCTGGGCAAGCGAGATAGGTGCTTGGCCGGCTGATCTCTGAAAGCAGCATGGTGCCTGGAAACCCCTAAAAAGATCCATCCAGCTGTGCCCTTTATCTTGATATGCAACCATCACTTAAAATCAGAGGAGATGCCCCAGAACACGAGGACCCGGGGCTGGCGCTGCTGCCGCCGCAGCACTGCGGTTTGGAGAGCAGCGTTGTCTCCAAGCTGGTGCGTTTCTAGATTGCAGAGCTGCACCGGTGCATGACGCAGAAGGACGCGGGTCTGAGCATTCTGCACAAGAACCTCCTCTTCTCTGAGCAAGCTTCCTACGACGGCGTCTTTCTGTGGAAGATAACGGACGTTGGCAGGAAGCTACAAGACTCGGTGACGGGAAGAACAGTCAGCTTGTATTCACCAGGTAACGAGCCCGACACGTCCGTGCGGTAGCAAAACTCACACCTTTAGAAAACCCGCTGGCTCCTCCAAAACGGCTCTCCTAATGTGAAGGGAAGGTGCTTTAAACCAGCTCCTCGAGGATGCAAAGACCTCCTCCTCTCCTGCCTGCTGTGGCTTAGTCCTGGCTGGGGCAGCTCCAGGGCCAGGCTGGTGTTTGCTGGGACTGCTGCTCCCTGCAGTGGCATCTGCTGGAGCTGGGCTGTCCCCTCGCGGCCCCACTGCCACCACGTGTCCCCCCTGTCCCCAGGCTTAGCCTGCCTGGAGAGTAACTGCTCACCTTTGCCCAGGTATAAGGTGTTGGAACCACTGCCTTGGGTTGCTTATGGCTTGAAATCTTTGGATAGACTGATCTGTCTGCTCTCTCCATCCCTGTGATATCAGAGCATGTCGTGCTCTCACTCTTCTCTCATGTGTAAGGACACAACTTTGGCCTGTTTTCAAAGGAGTCTTTGCTAATGCAGAGGTCTGATTTTCAGCTTTCTACACGGCAAAGTACGGCTACAAAGTCTGCCTGAGGATTTATCTGAATGGGGATGGGACAGGGAAGGGGACCCACGTGTCTCTGTTCTTCGTTGTCATGAAAGGGGACTATGATGCTCTGCTTCCCTGGCCATTCAGACACAAGGTGAGCAGGACAGGCTTTTTGTGCTTGTGTGGCTAAAATGAAATAACTCTAATAATTCTTTTTTTTTTTTTCCTGTGGAATCTCTTGCTCTGCCCTAGAAAGGTTTTTCATCCTGTGAAAAGGCAACCCTTTCAAGTCTGATCCTAGCAGACAGCCAGTACTTCTCCCATTGATCTCAAGAGGATTTTTCCTGTTGTTGTAGTGGAAGCTGAAATGTTTTCCCATTTTTCTCCCTCATGGCTATAAGCTGTGCTCTGATCTTGGATAACAGCTTATGCGTGAGTGGGATGTGCCACATGCAGGGAGGCTGCTCCCACTGAGACTCCTCACTTGGCTTTGAAGGGTATTCGAACACCAGAACAGTGGAATAACCCTGCAGGCTCAAGGTGGATATAGCCCAGCCTGTGTCCACCTGGGGTTAAGCCACAGGCAGTTTTCCTGGCCCTTCCTATATATGGGTGTTATCAATTTATAATTTGCTATCTTAAGCACAAATGTCAGAAATGGGAAGTTAAAATTGCACTTACAGATGTCACAGATGTCTTACATGATCCTGAGCAAGTTCCTTACCCTGCTCTTATTTTTCTCATTATATAAATGCAATCCAGTAGTGACAAAAATAGAGAAAATATGCATCAGGATTTGATCTCCACTTTAGCATTTACCTTTATGTGGTAATATTCCTACAGAGAGCCTTACTGCTGTTTAGTAGCTAAGAAAAATAGAAATCAAAGTTCAGAATCATCATTGTATTAAAAAAGTTTTATATATATATATATTTCATATTCCATGTTAAAGAACAGTAAGTTAATAAAAGCAATAATGAGATGGGGAAATTCTAGCCTCATATTTAGGTTGTGTCTGCTACATATTTGCATACAAAAATTGAGCTTTTTCTTTTGATTCCAAACCATGCTAACAGCATGAATGTAATGACTGTAACCAAATTCGTGGTTTGTTTGAATTCTCAGGGGAGAGAGGAAAAAAGTCTTTGCATGGTGCAATTCTCTACCAAGAAATAATTCCTTACATTATTTTATGGGTGGCAGAGTTCTAAATACTTCATCTGGGAACAATTACAATCTCCCCTGTTCACGTTAGCTGACCTTGCAGGTTGTGAAACATTCATTTCGGTTTGCATTTAATTATCATCTCTCCTGAATCTATTCAGCTGCTTTTGCAGTGTGTTTGTACTTCTGTGTCTGATAGTTTCTGGTTTATTTTTTAAAGCAGCAACTCCCCATTGCTGCATGTGCTCCGCTGCTCTCTTCCAGGTTACGTTCATGCTGCTTGACCAGAACAACAGAGAACACGTTATCGACGCGTTTCGCCCAGACTTGATGTCTGCTTCATTTCAGAGACCGGTGAATGACATGAATGTGGCAAGTGGTTGTCCCATGTTCCTCCCCTTGTCCAAATTACAGTCGCCTAAATACGCCTATGTGAAAGAAGACACACTTTTCCTTAAATGCATTATAGAAACAAATTAGTAAATCTTGGAGTATGGAGCTGGCAAAGCACCCTCTGAATGTCACCAGGTTACAGAGGAAGAGCCACGGCTTGAGGCTCGTTCCTGGCCATCTCCTGAGCCTCCCCGGGCACCCCTGGCTGTGCGGAGCGCTGCTCACCTCCGGGCTGGCTTTTCAGACCTCGCCTTCCCAACCCCACAGCATCCTTTTAAATAGTTAGTTATGGTGCAGTGTCCAGTTCCAAGAGGAAAAACAACACATAAATATCTATCAAAGCTTGTTTGGGAAGGACCTGGACATTCTTTGCTGTTGCGTGCACATGGAGGCTCCCTCCCTCCTCCTCCTCCTCCTGCTCCTCTCCCTTTCTCTCTTTTTTTTTTTCTATTTATATCATTCTTTCGGGGGAGGTGGGAGGGAAGTTATTTTCCTAGCACTGTACCCCCAGACCCTCTATTGGCAGTTTTATGCTTAGGAACATTATGCTCTTCATGGCTATGTACTTCTGACAAGTGCTGTATTTATTACAACTGTTCATGTTTTCTTACCATTTTATTTATTTCCTAAATAAAGCTAACTAACTTAAAACAGGGCTTGGAGGTTATTTTACCTTTAAGGCAGGGAGCAGCTTAGGGCCCCCTTAGGAGCTGATTGCTGTAGGAAGAGCCCAGCTGCTGCTGCCAGACTCGCAGCCACGTCCTCCCGTTGCCAGTGGAAGTTGGTGCCTTCGTACAGAGCAAGGATCGCCCCATAAAGGGGCTTCTGCTTGCTGGGAAATAAAACAAATGGCCCCGAGGCACCATGAGGGTGCTGCAAGGGCTTTGGGCTGCCTTCGGCTGCGCTTCGCCCCGCCGGAGAGCTGCAGGAAGGGGCTGCAGGGAGGCACCTGGGGAGCAGTCACTGCTTGGGTTGCTTTTTTGCGGGACACGATGTGGTCCTGCGTGGCACGTCAGGGCACGGCATGGGCCATTTGGCTTCACACCCCAAGAGAAACATGAAGCAAGGGAGGAAAACGGCCTTGCTGAGCCGCTGCCCGGGAGCTCCCCCTGCTCCTGGTGCTGAGGAGAGGGAAGGGAGCAGCATCCAGCCCCGCGTGCCCCTCGCGTCCCTGTGCGCTGCTCCGGAGCCACGGAGGGTGGTCTCCTGTTTCCCTGCTGAGAGCCCAGGGGGAAAAAGTCATTCTGAGGTGAGGGAGTTGCACAAAACCGCTTGGGTTTTGCCTCGGGGCCACCTATTTGTGAAGCCCCAGTGGGATGAGCCGCAGGTGGAGGAGCCGCAGGGGCCGCGGTGCCCAAGGCTCTGGAGGAGCCCGGATCAACCTCTCCCGCCTAAACAGCCCGGCAAACATTTGGTTTCTGGCAGCGCGCTCAAACAAACAGCAGATCCTCCCGGCTCCTCCTTGGCACCGAGCGAGGCGGTTTTGCCGTGATGGATTCTCGCTGCGGCGATTCGGAGAATCCCCCCCCAGTTCTGGGAATCGCGGGAGCACAGGTCGTTCTGCAGGCGCCCCGGGGGGGCCGGGACCCGCAGGTGCCCACGCGGGAGCCCCCGTGGGGCAGGTGGGATGGGGTGCCCTGGGGTGTCCCCAGTCACCCCATGGGCAGCTTGCGGACACCCCGTGCAGAGCAGCCACCCCGCACGGGACAGTAGCTCCCCCGGGGGGGCAATTTGCAGTCACCCACACGGGGCTGTTTGCAAACACCCCACGGGGCAGTCTGGAATCACCCGGGGGCAGTTGGCGGGCACGTGCAGATGCCCCGCGGGGCGGTTTGCAGATACCCCGTGCAGGGCAGACACCCCACGCGGGGCAGTTCGCAGCTACCCCCGCGGGGCAGCTCGCAGCCCCCGCGGGACCCCCCGCCGGCGGCGCCGCGCGCGGAGCGGAGCGGGGCCGGGGCCGGGGCCGGGGCCGGGGGC
>JAVCKT010000356.1:0-11451 GCA_032273925.1 Rhynchotus rufescens | reverse complement strand
TCTTTATCCAAACAAAAGTCCATTGTGCCTTCTAATTTTAAATTAAAAATTAAATATTCTCAGAATTCCATAGGTCAAAAGCACATTAATCCTGCCTGAAAATACATTTAAAAGTCAAATGCAGTTCAAATTTCCACAAATGCATTTGAGGGGAAAAAGATTATATTCATAAAATCACTCCCCAATGCTCCAAGTCAAAATAACTGCAAACACAGCCAAAGAGCCGTCTTTAGACTACAGTGATCTAGAATTGCCTTTACTATGAAATTGTAAAGGAGGAATCTCTTTAATAAGTTTACTACTAAGTTATTTACCAGTAAGCAGACATATTACTTAGCTTATGCAAAACTTCAAAAATATCTAAGACAACCCAAAAGTTTGTTGACCAGCTTAAAGGTAGGTTCCTCAAAAAAAGATGTGCTAAAATAGTATACTTATTGTACCAAGCTGTCCTTATATTGTAATGAGCTTCAATTTTTTTTCAGACAAGGAAGTGGAACAGAAAATAAGGACATATGTCAGACATGTCAGCTATCTACTGTTGTACTTTGTCCCACTAAGAACATATTCTAAAAATAATGACATCTCAGTAATACATGGATCCTCCTCTCAGCACTATTTTCCCTTCTGAAATCTTTGCTCCGTGGAAGGTAAAATGTTCGCAATTTTTTTTTTATAGATTTGTAAAGTATGAGGATTAGCAAAGTGTCAGTTACAAAGGTTATACTGTATTTTGTGAGATCCTGTGAAATCAGAAAGGACCATCTGCCATGCTTTGCATAGCTACAAAATTGACTTGACCACAATCACCCAGATGACTGCTAAAAGTCTAATTATAATCCTAGCCATCATTTCATTTTGTTTCAGAACAATTTTCACATAGCCATATATCTCTTCATCATTTTATCACAATTCTATTTCTTAAATGTTTCATTGAAGTTTTGCTTTAAGCATTCATTCAGCTTAATAACAATCAGCATAACAAAAATATAGAGAAATTTTCAAAAAACATAAAATGCTACCCTCAAGATCAAAGGCTAATTTATCTGTCATTATCTCAAGAACTTTAAGGAGAGGTTAATTACTTAACTATTGAATAGAATAGAATGACAGTATATATATTATTACTGAGACCAAAAGAATCTTTATATTTAATTAGAAATATTATTTTTTCTGAACTTTTAACTAGTTTTAAGTAACAATGTTGCAAACTCTTGCATTATGAACAGCAGATAAAATTCATCCTGTTCTCATTCCAGCTCATTGCTAAGCAACCCCCAACTAAGTCTTCTCCAGGCTGAACAGGCTCTCACAGCCTTTCCTCATATGAGAGATGACCCAGCCCGCTTAAATATCTCTGTGCTCTTCACTGGACTCACTCTATTATGTTCATGTCTCATGTAGTAGGGAACACAGACTGCAGCTGGATTAAAAAAAAAAAAATCATATTCTACATTTTTGCATACTGTGAGGACCAAACAAAGCACCTACAGCAAGTCAGACAGCTGAAGAAATGTGCTGTGAAAGGTTGCTATCTTCTACTGGCTGATAGAATCAAATTAGAGGCCTCAATGACAGGAATTGCACTTGGGCAAAGACTTAATTATGTCTTCTTCCTTTTAAAGTATTGCTGTCTTGTGAGTGCTGACTACTTTTACGTTATATTTCTGTGAAAGTACTTAAAGATGCATACACTTTTTCCTGTTACAAGGACAGAGTCCTCCTTTAAAGGATTTTAAAGATATAGTTGCAAGAGGGGAGAACATTCCAATTTGTAGTTATATATTAAGGAACATCTTTTCCACAGACCTGTAATCTCTACCGTGTGATGATTTCTGAACATTTGAAATGAATCATGAGGTGTTAAATTAAGGCTGTCTTTGCTTTGGTTAGCTCCAGAACCCAGCTTTTGTCTAATGACTGTATAAACCTGAATGTCAAAATTGCATCTGCTAGATGTGTCATGGATGTATGAAAAATGTGAAATGAAAAAAAAAAAAACCTTTTCTGGCAACTTAATATTCATTTTTGGAAAGAATTTAAATGTTCAAGAAAATAAAAGATTGAACTATTTTATGAAACTAATTATCTCTCTTGCGTAATATGTGAACAGTTTTAGTCATCAAATAGATCTATTTCTGTTTAGTTACATCTCTAACACTTCCTAATTTGCTTCAGAAAATAAAGGAAATCTCACCTAATGTACCTGCCAGGCTAGATAGGCATCATTTCATACCATGAAACTTGCAGATTTAGCCAGGACACTAAAATATACTGCATTTCCCTTCCTACACTTGTTGAAGTATATTAAGGAATCTGTAATGATTGCAGCCTGCCTTGAGTAGACATTGCTCAGACCAATTTCAGAAGTCCCACTTCTGTGCTCACGATGCTATGACATTGTCTCAGGTCAGAAGTGAGAAAGAAAAGTCCTTTTTTCTATAAAAGGTCAAGTATAAATGTGCACGTAATAGTTAAAATGAGAAGAGCAGTAAATCCAGTACATAAAAAGCTACATAGATGTGTTCATGTGCTTCTAGAAAGAGTCTGAGAAAAAATAGCATGGTTCATGACCCCAAGTCATCATTAGCGAAAACTCTAACTTTCCTTGAAAATTCTTCCTGTGAACAATAAGAAAAAATTCTGAGGATACCTAGTTTATTTCTGAAGTCAAATAAACACTATTAAACCAAAAATACCAAGAAAAGACATTATCAAATATTAAAGCAGAAGAATGATGTAACTAGGATATCCTTTGGTTATTCCTTCTTGTTTGGATTTGGAGAGATCTCCTAGGAAAGCAAGTTACCAGCAGTAAAGAGAAATAGTAGTACATCAGGAAAGATATCTGAAGCAGCTTAACACCACCTTACATGATTTCAAGAGAAGGAGATATTCTTAGTGGAAAAATAAAGCAAGTGCAATTGAAGAGATTAGTGTGAAGAGAAGCACATCAATCAACTCACTGATATAAAAAGGTCTGGAAATGGAGCTAAGACTTTGTCTCTTATCTATCAGCCCTACTAATAGAGCCGAGCTTCCCGTAATTAAGCATTTACAGTGCAATAAAATTATAGTATGTGTAGGAATCTTGCAGTGGGAAATACCTTTTTCCAACAATTCGCGTGGACTTTAGTCAAAATCTGACTTCTATTCAGATCAACAAGCAATTTGTCACAAAACAGTGATGCAACTCAATCTACCATAAGAATAGACTATTCTTCTTAGTTAAAACAGGATATAGTCAAATGTTTCAATTATTATTCACTGTAGTGCTGGAAAAAAATTTAAAAAGTATATTTATTTCTTCTATTTCTAACATATCAAAACTTGGTGTGCCTTACAAGTGAATAATATGGTCCTATAACATTCAGGCTTCTTTCCTTAAAGAATTTATTTTTAAAGGCCTTATGCAATGAAACTCTCTAAAAACATACAGACTTACTTGCTTTTGGTGAAGCTAACGTAAATGCCCTTTTAGTAAAACCTATTCCGAAGTAGTATTTCAAAAATCTGAAAAATAATAGATGCTGGCTGAAACTGTTCAAATAACTTTCTTTCAAATTTCTGAATGTGTACATGAGTTCTACAGTGTGATCTTATTTGGAAAGGTTAAAATAATGTGCAAGATAGCTTTCTGGTTCTGTAATTTATACTTTATATATTATAGTCTATATATGAGCTGTGTGTATCGCTTCACCTACATGACCTGCCCATCTTTTTTTCGAATGATGCAATGAATTCAGTCAGGCAAAAAAAATCTGAATTAACAGTGAAACTGCCAATGCGTGACAGCACATATATTATTCTGATGAAAAGGAAAGTTCACTGACAGAACTTCACAACTAAATTTGCTTTCTTTGCTTCCCTCTATTTAGTCCTATCACCACAAACTGACAGGTTGGGTGGATAAAACAAAACAAAACAAAAATAATGCATGAGCATCAAAGGTTTTTTTTCCAGTTTTCTGACTGGTGATAAGTGCTTGTTTTTGCTAAAATTAGATGTTAACTTTACAAAACATATTCTCTTGGTGAAAAAAGATGCCACTAGTGACTACCAACTTTTTTGTAGTCAAACAAATAGAAAAAGCAGAAGACGTTTGATCACCCCATATTCCCATCACATCCCATTACTAAATAAAACAATGGAAGACAGACTCATTACTGAGAGGATACTTTATATTTAAAGTAAAAAACAATAAATTTTGGAATGTTAAGTGGCATTGTATAACAACGTTAAAAAAGCAAGCCGCTTCCATCTTAGAATTCATATTCTTTCCTCAGTGTGGAATTAACCTTTCAAAAATGCTGTATTTTATTCAGGATTTTAGAGAGCACTCAAATCAGCAGATACAAAAAAAAAAAAAGAAAACCAACTATTTTGATTCATGGCAGAAATCATTATTATGTCTCTTTGAGACACAATTGCTGCTGGCACCATTAAAGCTAAAAAAGATGGGCAAAAAAATAACAAATAGCTGCTGGCAGCCAGGCACGTTCTCGGTGAAACCACCATTGTAGATAGCCAGAGCCTGCAGTTCCATCACTTCCTTATCTGCTGCTGTCTAAGTGATCTCGGTTAGCATAAAGACTTTCAGCTTTCAATTTTCAAACTGAGTCTGGTTTTGTATACATCCCTCTATGTATATTCCCTGCAGAGGTTAGTATATCAACAGCCTGGGGAAAACATCCTCATATCCTTACTCAGCTGGAACAGCACATCTGGCTACCTCATTGCCAAAGCCTGGAAATATTTCCAGCCCATTTATCTTGCTCTTATAGAAGTCCGTACAAATGAAGCGACTGAAGAATTAGGAACCTAAACAATTATTTAGGTAAAAGTAACCCAAATCTTAAATTAAAATCAAGAAAATAGCCTTGCTAATTTGCTGTCATTTTCCACTGGTGGAATATCCACTCACTCTAGTGTGTTTTAGAAGTTCTTCCATTGGGTATATTATACTTGTGACCCATACTGAAAAGTGTCTGCTCTTCCCACATGCATGTGCCAAGGGAAATTGGATGTTGTAATCCTTTGGTGAATTTGGCAGCAACAGATCAGCAATGCTCCCTGCAGAAGATATACAACAAATTAGAAAAATCTGCCTAATCTGGAAAACGTAGTACTTCGCAATGAAAATGGATTTATGGGCTTGATTAAATAGTTATTTCCCTACCATAAAATTCCACAGGGATTTTTTTTAAAGTGTCATATATCTGTAATCGGCTCCATAATAGATAATGCCTTATCTTTATATATGCACTTTTGAAATATATCATCTTTAAAATTGAAAATGTAATTCTGTGAAAGATCACACATTTAGCTAATACTGAGTGCCAAAGGTATTTTATTCTGTTTTCAAAACCTTCTTTTTCATCTTTCATTTACATACTACTTAAATTCTGAATACCAATATTATGAAGTCAAGTTTCCCTTAAATGTGTAGTCTGATTAAGAATAAATGCATTGTTTTCTTAAGATTGTTATGAATGAGTTCAAATACGCTATCAGCTAAATACGATGAACAACACAGATATTCTGAACTTTCAATGAGTATCTCAGGTGGCTGCTGAAGAGCAAATAAATTCATTTGATAGTCCATAAGCCCAGTGGAATAGAATCTTGCCTGATAAATATATTATTCAAAGTCAAAACCTAAATTTCTAGTTTCAGCAAAGAATAAAATATCTACAACAATAAGCTGAAAAATAATAAAATAAATGTTGCAGATGTTCATTCTGTTTTTTTAATATTTGGAGATTGCTAAGTGATGAAAATTAAGCTGATTGAATCAATAGAAAATGCTTACAGAAAACTATGAAATGGATTGCAGAGTACTACTCTTTTGGAAATAAATTAGCATAGTGTTATAAAAAAAATGCATTCTACAGAATTATTGGACTGCACCCTTGATAAAAATAAATGGCTAGTAGAGGACATGAACACAAAAATGATTCTGGAGACACTTAATGGCTAATAACAGAAAGAGATAAGTATCTGAGAATAAGAGAAAAAGAGAAAACTAGAGATGATGCAAGAAATTAGGCAAGACCCCTGCTCTTTGGACCTAGAAAAAATGCTACTGAAACCTGTTTTGACATGATTAAAGAAAATTGCTGCTGAAAATCCGTATTCATACAGGTTTAGTCAAAGCCAAAAGAGCATGTCTACATCTCTTTATTTAAAAAAATCTAATCAGTTTTCCTAGCTAATTAACGTATCTTATAACACTTCAGTTTTTCGGAACAAAAATACAGTCTCAAAGAGAGAAGAATATAATAGACTGAATTACCATTAACACAAGCGGAGTGCTTGGTTTATATCCTAGAAACTACATCCTGAAATTTCTGAAAGAATCACCGTTCTTTGTTTGATTTTACATATACAAAACCTAAATAGATTAGTGCAAAGATCAAGCTATACCTTTATAGGCTTCAAAAATTAGTGGTATATTTATTTACACTATCTTCTAAAGTAATATTGCTCTGGCTATATTGTATTTGTATTAAGGGTTAAGGCAGATTGAGGATTGAGGGATTAAGGAAAATCAAACTAGAGGGAGCTAGAGAAAGTAGGGCAGTTTAGACACAGGAATAAAGGAAAAATGAATGCAAAGCCATTTGTAAACATTTAGTTTCAATCTTGGGCAGGATTATAGGCATTCTTTTGGGAACAAGAGAATAGCCAAGAATATACAGGTTGAAAAACAATGGAAAAATCTGAATTCTGTTTTTTAAGTATCTGTTAGAAAAGGCAGCATGTATAGAGAAAGCTTCTTCCCAAATGCCAGCTAAGCAGTAACAAGGCAAGCAATGCCAAAACCCAGTAAGAGGGGTGTATAGGAGGAATACGCAGGATTTGCTTTCTCCACTTACTGGATCACAGCAGTAGTGGTGAACAGGCATACGGTACCTGTGAAGTTTCTGACAAGGAGACCAATCTAGTCAGCCTCCTCAGCCCAGCTCACATCTTCCTGTAACAGCCTCTGGAACAAAAAGGAGGTCCCACCACCTCATTACCTGCCTTTGTCCTGCTAAGTTCTGGTGGGAGCCTTGACCATCTTAGGGTTTCTTTATGCCACAGCTTAAATTTATAGCGGCACTGTGTTGTCTTCCAGGAACAGGCTTTTGCCTTCATTAACTCTCTTAGCCTTTGGCAGGTTTTTGGCATTCCACTAAACAGTAGGAGGATCTGCATTTCAGAAGTCCTTTCCATTTTGCTAACAGTTCTTTTTGGGTTATTTGTGCGAAGTGTCAAAGAAGCCAGCAAATGCCAGCAGACTTAAAACACTTGCCCATGCAGTCATGGACAAAGCATTTGTTAACCCTGGGGAAATTTCACGCTAACACTTAAGTGCAGTTCCACTCTGCTGGCATTAGCAACATGGAGAATTTAGCACAGTTAGGTTCTTTTCGAGAGTATGGGTCAGAGCATAAAACAAACATGAAACTATGTGAATGCAGTTTGCATGTTACCAAGCCCATATAGGCAGTCCCAGGGCTGAGACGTTATGTTCTGCCTCTCTACAGGACTTACTTGCCTGGGGCAAGCCCAGTGCTAACTGCATCTAGCTGCTTTGCAGAGAGCTTGGAAGGAAGAGCCTGGAGCTTTTTTGAAAACACCAAACAAATATTATGTTGAATAAAGCATCCATAAGAGATACCCAAATATCCATGTCCCTCTGAAGGGTTGCACAGTCCTCCTGGGCACAAACCACTCCTCCCCAACCTGCTGAGGGTGCGCTCTGTCCCTGCATCCAGGTCATTAAGTTTACAGTTTACAGTATGATAAACTGTATTGGCATTAGTACTAAAAATTGTGTTTTGTTAATTTTTTGGTGGATTTATTGATCTGTGTAAATTTACTGATTTGAGTGGGTTGTGTTTTTGTGACATTTTGAGATGTCACCTCAGCTGGTCTTCAGCATTCAGGAAAGCCAGTTCCACTTCAACAGCAACATGTCCCTTCTCAGAGTACTGTTTAAAGGGTGCTAGTAATATCCACTTCAGTCAGTTTTATAGTTCTGTCAAATAATTTATGTCTAAATGGGATGAAAAAAAATCAATTGATATTTCTCTCACAATTTATTTTCTCTCACACAGATGCTTATTTAGTGAAGGCTTGAAAAAATAATCTCCTCAGTCACAATAAAGCTGACATTACCATGTCATGCTAGAAATGCCTTTGTAAAGGATCTGTAGCAGAAAGTCGACTGAGTTAGAGAGATATTGCCGTCTAATAGATGTGCTCTTGTCTGTACAGGTTTGTACTTCTTTGTACTTTTAAAGATTGACTTAAAACATTAAAACCCTTGGTATAGTAAATATTTTATGATCAGCTCAGTGCAATTGGTTTAATGAGGCTACATACCTCCTAAAATATCATCAGAGTGGCCTTAAATTACAGTAGTTATTCACTTTAGTAGCATGCTCTGTATATTATGACATGCTATAGTATTAATAGCTATAATAAAATAAATACATTATTAGCTTTGAACTCATAAGTATAAAATCATTATGACAGAGGACATGAATGAGCAGTATACAAATACTATAGGACTTCAAAGAAAGTAAACAGAATAGTTGAGTTTCTTGTTGAACTTTCGACAAACTATAAACTTTGTCAGTGTTGGAACTTACAAAGATCTTTTTTACATGTTGCTTAGGAAAATCAAAAATCAAACATTTCAGTAAAGTATTCTTTTCTGTTTCTTTTAACAAGTACAGATTGAAATTGAATTATATTAACTAAAAAGATTTGAAGCAATATTGTAAATTATATCTAGGGGGAGTATTCCTGAATACTTTCTTGCAGTCCTTTGGCAAAGAATCCTGAAGATCTGTTTGTTCTCAAGTACATATTTTTTTGTGGAAATACAATAGTTAAGTACCACATTGGTAACCTCCATTTCCGAATTCATATCTTATTGAGTATATATGGTTTTAAGTTGAACAATTAACTATATATTATATTGGATTTAACAAATATAATGACATCTTGAACAAATTGTCTCCAGTATGAATGGGATACAGCAGGTAACAAAAACTGTTTTCTGAAACACATTTGTATCACACATGATGGTCTTATTCTATTTGTCATACATGAAGATACTTTGTTAACTGAAATCACCAAAATAATATATTTTTTAATTTACTGTTTTTATGACTTGCTACATAAAAATTCACTTCAGACATTCAAACCAAAGTATTGCTATAAAAGATTTAAAAATATTAAATATTTTAAAGTATATATATTTATAGAGAGTAAAAAATAAAGGTTAAAAAAAAAGTTTAAAATAAATAAAGTTAAAGGTTAAAAGGTTAAAATCAAAACCTGGACTTCAATAGCCTTTAATACTAAATCTAGAAATATATCCATAGCTCACATATCACAAATCACAGAAATATACCCATAGCTATCATATAGAATATACCTAATAATAAGAAAACTTAATCACAATGTAACATTCCTTCTCTTTTCTATGTTTATCCACAAGTAATTATTATTATTATTGGAGTTAACAGTTTTATTGTCAGATGGTCTGGCTTTACTCTTCAAGGTGGTATTACGCAAAAGGATTATTTTTGTAACTTAAAGCACCATACTTCATTTGTTATTAACAGTTGCATACTCAGAAATCAAATGCATATTTGTAAACATTTTGACAGTCACTGGGCATTCATAATAGTGACAAATTTTGTCATTATTTATCCAAAATTCATTAGCAGCTCTCTTATTTAACACATCTGTTATCTCCTTACAGTGCAAAATCATGTGAAAAATATTTCAGAGATCAGCCATAGACACAAATACAACAAACAGCAACTACTAAGCTAAAAGCTAAAATACAATTAGTGGGCTGAATACATCCTAAAAAAGCTGTTAAACACCTGCAGAAGTCAAAGATAGATCATCCCAAAACTATTAAATGGAATTATGCAATACATTTGTAATTTTATTTCTCAACCAAACATGAAAATATTGATATTGAAATCAAAATGAAGCAACAGATTTGCCAGTCTATAAAGAAAAAATACTTTATCCCTGTTGTCACTGCAGTAGCATTGATTCTGTCAGTAGTTAGTGCACAGTTGACATAAATCACTATAGTTAAGTCCCCTCACTTATCACAGGCTTATTTCAAGTTGTCTGTATCAATGAGCAGGGGGCATATATATGTATCCACTTTTCTAGGTTACTTCTGGAGACAACTGAAAGAAAACATTTAAAATGAGATTTTGAATGCTCTTCTTTCTTATGGAATACCAGACTAAGAAGGCCAAGGCAAGACCGTTAATTTGAACATCCCAGTGATCAATGCTGAAGTAGGAACTGCACATGTTTTTATACTGCACATGTATCTCCTTATTCATGCGTAGTTCTATATGTGTAGTGTATATATTGGCATTTAAATTTATCCACATATTTAATTTTCTGATCAAGTATTAAAGTACGGTAAACTTCCCAGTTTGATTACTGTTAACCATAAGGAATGCTACCAATGAAATCAGCAGTTATACTAGGTGTGAATTCAACAGCTAGAAGATCAGAATGAAGTTTTAAACCATAATGAAAAATGAACTAAAACCTCTGAAACATAAAATTTATATAATTCTTCACAAAAAGAGAAGGTTCTGTATATAAATTTGGGAGATTCAGATTTCGAGAAAAAGGTAAAACCCAGGAAAGCTTAGAATACAACTATAAACAACTAACTGAGCCTTAGCATCCACAGTTTAAATAACACTGGAACACACAAGTGATTAAAAGCAAACTGAAAACTAGCAGAAAATAAGTCAATGTTATCAATATTATAAAATATGTATAAACTTATGCCTAAAATATTATTGTTTATATGGCTCATTAAAATTGATTCAGTGGAGTACAATATACACATTAAGCCTTAAATGTAAGAGAAATAGGCATTTTGAAAATCAGAGGAGTAGTTCAGAACCTCCCACTCTGAATTAGTACAAGAAGAACTGCAGGGAATTGAGGCTCTTTAAATATTCTTCAGTATGTGCTTAGACCATTCATAGACACTTTGACTGCAAAAAATGCATTGCGCTTATAAAGATTACAAATTCTCTCCTAAGTGGATGATGGTTTTCAACTTGAGTTTTTCAGTCAGTATCCAAATACTATTACATGAAATGAATTTACTCATCTCTCCCTTCCTACCTTCTGGAAAATAAAGCTTCTAGCACTGCAGCAAATTCTGAATTTGCACCTGTATATTCACATGTGAAGGCCACATTCAGGATTAAATAATACATAGATTGACAATATATTATTTACTTTAGGAAACACAATGTGATTGATGCAATCAGACACAATACGCTGGAGCACGTAGCACAGCAGCTGAAAATTCAGGAGAAAGGAAAAAAAACCCCTCTGATTTGTGAAGCAGGAAGAGAAGATACATTTAGATCATATTTCTTAGGCTAG